>JBBPPY010000044.1:0-48935 GCA_038092195.1 Leccinum barrowsii
GGGGTTTCAGAGCTTGGGCGATGGCATGTTTGATGAACCGGCCTGCGGCGGCCTTGTCGATTCCTATTTTTCCTGTAGAGTTATGTTATGTTAGTATGGTCGGGTCAAAGAAAGAGGTCCTTTACGTTTTCGATCGGATTCCTCTTCTGCATGGGTGATTTTTTCAAAGTATTGACGGACGCGTTCCTGTTGAGGAGGGTAGTATGAGGTTGTAAAACTCGGAGGGAGAGACACATACGAGTTCGGTGATGACGCGGTGTGTCTTGGGGTCTATGCCACGGCTCTTGAGGTACACTGTGGGATGTCAGCAGTCGAGAAAGTTGGTTGGACGTTGTTGGCTCACCGAATACGAGGTCATATACGACGTAGGGTATGACGACCTGTAACTTAGCTTGCTGGATGGTGTCGAGGGCGAGGAGGGACTCGGGGAGGGACTGGGCGAGCAACGGTTCGAGCTGGGATTCAAGTTGGTCGAGCGATTTGTCGAGCTTGGCGAGTTTGGAGCGGATTTTGGTGGTGTCCGTCGACATTTGGCTTTCATTCGGTTGTTACCGAACCATCACATCATGGTGAGCGTTCATGCTTTTATTGTTCTGTCCATCGACTGACGTCCACAGTCGTCCGAGCTGAGGTATACTGCGAATACGCAGCTGGAACACAGTACGTTTTTGACACTCCAGATGGAACGACACTGATTTTTATGGCCCAGTACATGCTAGATACACTGGGACGGGTACGTTAATTTACCTCTTGTCGCACCAAATGTCCTTCTAAAACGACAGCGTGCTTATTTACTTAGGACATGCTGACTTGACTAAATTGTGGGTCGCAACGCTATTTACGCTAGACGCGTCGCTCATGTGTACACCCGCAGTGACTGGGCGACTCACCAACACCGAGATACGCTAGCGTCCATCGTTGGTCATCCGCCGCTGACGTCCTACCTCGCCATCGCGGACGGGGAAGCTGTTGGAAGAACCAAATTTGAGATGACAGAGGTATGAATTCGTGAGTTCGTTCCGTGCGTCTTGCTGACAGACGCTCCGACTGTTCCAGCGGATGCTGCAACCCTGTGGCCCTCCGCCGCGCAAAGACGAGGACTGAGTCAGCCACAGCTTCTAACTTGTTTAGGCGCTTTGGTTCCGTCGGGACTGACTCACGAGAGCCATTCTTGAAAGCTGTTCGCGCTTGTCTTACCAGCGATCGTTTCCAAGATACATATCGTTGACCCTGCGAATGAAGTATTTTTTGACGCGTTTTTACGATACACCCGCCTATTTCGTTGGGTTGACTGATCGGTGATAGTCCGCGGAGAGCCTTTAGCTTCAGGTCCCAGACAATGAGTCAATGTGGGGTGTCCGGATGCCGTGATTGGATCAGGGAACATATTATCTCAATCTCCGCACTCCCTCGATCGAAAGTCCCTTGGTTAATGAATGCACATCGGTGATATCATATAACTTGGTGGTTGACGACGCGTATGATAGACTACGTAGATCACGCAAGGGCTGCCTAGTCTTGCATCGGCAAAGATCAAAGAGCTCAGCCTCGGTAATTTGCGTTAAGTAGGCTCTATGATATGCGAAAGACCCTTGGACAATGCATTAATGAATCCTCGGTGATATCAAGTAACTAGGTGGTCTATGATATATTGATAGACCACGTAAATCATATTTTATCGACAAAGATCAAAGCCAAGCGCCAAGCAACGAACCCGGCGCCTCCTCGGACCAATACGTTTTTCGAAGGAGAATACCGCCGAATCGTGCATGTGTATTTTCGCCCCGGGCTGTCATCGGCACCGGCAGGATCATCACGAGGAGTACTTTCGAAACAGCGGTCACCGGTGGAAAAAATCGGGTAGCAAGTTGCCAGTTTCCCATTTGGGACTCCGAGTCGCGACAACTAGCATTACTACTACGCATACTGCAAGTACTGTGCACATTCTCAGTACCTCGTCGCGCACCCTGCACAGGTTTGAGGAGGGTAGGTTGCTAGTGTTGGTGGGGCTGCGCATAACTTGAAGGAGCTAACTTGTTCACGGCCTCCGGGGGCTGAAATTTCCTGTTATGGTGGTGGCTTTGTCCCACCAGTGGGCAGGTGAGTGTTGTGTTTCGTCGTCGCGTTTTGAGTAGGATCGAGGATGTTTCGATCCCGATTACACGCGCGGTCCACCCGAAACGAGATTACAATCGAAATCGAAAAAAAAATGTTGGGATCAGTTGCGTTCCCGATTGGCTGTGGACCCGGCGATAAATTTATTATCTCTTCAGTTCCGATGCGGTGTATGCTCTGACGTCCACCCCCACCCGCTTCCTTCCCTTTGTCCTCCTCTCCACACTCTCTCGCTTTGACGTCTCCCTCGGTTCTTATATCATGCAGCGCCACCTCTCCGTGCCGCCCCCCCTCATCGAGTGGACAGACGAAGACGACGAAGACGACGAGTCCCCTTCAGATAGCTCTCATTCCACACCCCACTCTTCTTTCCATCTCCATCTCGACCCCTTCGATCCACAAGACGACGACCAACAAGACCTTCGTCGCCGTTGCCATTCTCTCTTAAGCTTTGACTCCGGCTACTTCAGCACAATGGTCAAAGACTCGTCCGTAACCAAGTCCTCCAATCGATTCCCAACCACATCCGACTCCCGCAATCCTCTCCTCCTGATGAACGGTACTACCGACACCTCTTCGAAGCGCGAGGGTGCCATCATGACCTTCCTGAGGAAAAGGAAGAAATCGATACTCTATGCATCGCTGTCAGACCCCGGCTCTCCTCGCATCCCCACAGAAGAACCCCTTCCAGATACCCCACCGTTACCTTTCCCGCTTCCCCCTTCCAAGTCCTGCGATCCTTCCGTAGATGCCTTTGAAAAACGCAATCGTTTCGTTGTTCGACGGGGAATGAAGCACCATCCTTATTCACGTGATGACGCTCCCTATATGCTTGCCTACGACAGAACTCTTTTGGACAAGTATGTGCTTCTTTATTTAGTCGGTCGGTGTCCCTTGCTGATATCCCTCTTCAGTGATAGGTTCTCAGAGACTCTATTGCGACGCCTCAACCCAAACCGTTCTCCATCGTTTCATGATTTCTCGCACGCTCCGCCACGGGCCATTCTGGACCTCGGCTGCGGACCTGGTGGGTGGGCACTCGAGGCGGCAGCATTCTGGCCATCGTCTCAGGTCATCGGATTTGACCTCCTTCCCCCTGTTTGCCTTCGCGGTGGCGTCGAATCACCTAGCAACGTCCAATGGAAACAAGGCAATTTGTGAGTGCTTCCGCTCGATACCTGTCACCTATTGCTCACGAATCCGCGGCAGCGTCAAATATAAACTTCCGTTCCCCAAGAACACGTTCGATCTTGTAAGAATGGCTAATCTGTCACTCTGTGTTCCCCACGAACGTTGGGAGCATGTGATGTTGGAAGCCAGAAGAGTCCTCAACCAAGGCGGACGTCTCGAATTGATCGACGATTACCTCTACTTCCCGTATAGCAAGCTTCCGCCACAGCCTTCCTCAGATTCTCACGGCAGCCCACGGGCACCGGCGACCTCATCGTCGTTCATGGACAGCGACGACGACGACAACGAAGATGAAGAGCAGGCGGCTATCGAACAACGAAACCAACAAGGGGAAGGCAGCGATAACGAAGACGATTTCGTCAGCACCAAGAGCCGCTTTTCCTCTTTTGTGGACATGGACGATACCCCCGAAGTTCCATCCCCTTCATCCCCTTACGACCCTGTCTCCGAGTGGCATCGGAATGTAGACAATGCCAAGGCATTAGAGAAGCTATTCGAAGACATGCTCTCGAGCAAGTTCTCCGTACATCCCCGGCCAAGCAAGTTTTTTGACAGGGTCATCGACAACGTTTTCGGCCGGTATCACCAAAGCAGGATCCACGAGTTCAATCTGTACCTGGCACCACCTGCATCCCAAGACTCTGACGGCTCCTCTGACGGAAGTTCAGATGGCCATGGTAGCAACGCCAGTCTCAGAAAAGTTGCCAAATGGGTAGCAACGGAATGGGACCATCACAAGGAGAAACAGCGCACCAAAGGTGATCGTTCTACCGACGAAAGCCTGCCCAGTCTTTCCACAGTTCCCGAGGTGCTCAGTGCTAAAGCTGCTGGCCGCCTTGGTATCAGGGCCGCCGCCCCATCTCGATCCCCCAGCAGCTCCCACTCCCACGCGTCCCAATCTCCTGGTCTCATTCTCTGGCCTGCCACCTTCATCCCCATGTCCGCTTACGAACTCGAAATGCACTCATGCAGACATTTGCATTCACTCATCGGTTGCAAGGCTGCACTCATCGAGTTCCTCCAAGATATCGCTCGGGAAAAGAGTTTACCCTTTGACGAGGAGATGCTGAGTGATGTTATTTGGGATTACGAGAGGTATGTGATATGGCACCAAGCTGCGGAATCAAGGAACTGAAAAATCTTTCCAGCTTCCGCCGAAAACGGTTTAATTGGCCTTCAGAATGTCTTGATTCCCACCTTGACTCGGAAGGGTCTCTAACGACACCTCGCTCCAACACGTTCCGTAACTCGGCTGATAGTTCCCACCAAGGGCGCCCTAGCACGAGCCCCGGTGGCAGCATGAGCCCCCCACCCGACCCCTTGTTCCCGCGTGAGAAACTTGACTTTGTGCGCTCCATCAGGGTCTACAGCGCCACAAAAGTCGACGAAGAAATCCACGTTTTATGACCGCCACGACCAAGTTTTCACTAAGAGATCTTGCATCATCGTCTATTTATTTCTCTCGTCATATCAATAAATGTCCGTCGCATTCGACAGGACGCCCACGCTCCTTGCTAATCGAGGCTGTATCCGTTTGTGCTCTTTAATCGTTTTCATGTTTTGGTTTTGTTCATCCCCTGACCTGTTGTTTTGCACACTATTGATGCTTTTATTAATCTCGCTCAGGGCAACCCTCACTCTCCTTGGTAACGTCTGATGTGTTTTCTAGATTTGTTATACCTATCGTTATTCACTGCATTCTTGCATTAACATGGCATCATTAGTTGCGTACAAGTATCGCGTACATTTGTATTTCTATCAACAACAATCTAATAAAAACACAATGATTTCGATCACGAACTCGGACTACCTAGATTCTCAATGTCCGAGACGACGATCGTTTCGGTTTGACATCGTACGGACATGCGATGCGATTCCGTCTGTATGGTGCTATCTTCTCTAAACTGTAGGGAACTTTGTTTGCCCGAGACGATAGGGCCGGCGTCCGAGCGCGCATACCGCTCCCGGAAGCCGAGGATGAGTCTCGTGCCGACGAGGATTTCGAGGAGCATGACGAATGGGATGCACACGATTGCATAGATCGGCTAAAGAGAGGGGGGGAAAAGGCACGAGGTACGAGGCACGGATGCGAAAAGAGCGCAGATGCGACGAGGGCGCGTGTACATAGACAGGGGGTAATCAGGGAGAACCGAGGACGAACGTGACATTATTGTGCGACTTACGTTGATGGTTAGCCACATCCCCGTGACGATAGAGGAGGTGAGTATATTCCTGCAAAGAGCAAATGGAGCGGAAGAGAGATCTCGAGTCAGTCGATCGGTACCATCGTCGAACAAAGTACAAAAAACTCACACGAAAAAGTAGCAGAAACTGTCCCGAGCGAGGACGCGCATAAAAGTGTTGATCCGAAATCCTTTTTCCTCGCCTCTGTTGCGCTTCATGTTCTCGACGAACATGCGGGCCGCCAAGACGAAGAGAAAGAACTCGAAGATGACAAAAGGGATGAAGATGTACACGAAATTAGAATTGATGCCGGAGAAGCTGCAATAGTGTTCCCCAAAGACGGATATGTTGGTGACTAGAAAGTGCATTGGCGTTTTGAATCATGCGTGCGGATCGACAAGTCTGATTCGAACTAACCTTGGATGTGGTTATGAGGTCCGATCTGTTGAAAGATGATGAACGCGATCGCAGCGATTTCGCAGATGAACATGATGAGCAAAAGGATCAAGATCGCTCTGGATCGTCTGTACATTGCATATATGCGGAGCTGCATGGTCGCTGAGAAAAGGTCAGTTATTATACGTATATTCTGTTGACGAGGAATTGGGAACCTTGTGTAGCCCATGCGTATACTAGTGTTCCCCATGCACGGAACTCGAATAATCTTTTGCCTACATAATAGACCAGCAGTCAATGTCAACGCAGGGTTGAGCTGATCAACAATACGTACATCTAAGCGAGGAAAAAAGAATTCCATATAGGTCAGGTGTATTTATCATGTAAAGGCGTCCACGTACTCCTGCGAAAATTATTCAATACATACAACGCGACGGTGTTCGGAAAGACCCGGTACTTACTTCTTCTGATGAAGATATCGAAAAACACACTGTCGAGTTCCAGTGATCAGAACTACCACAAGAACGAACATAAAACTTACTGCATAGGCCAACTCTGAACAATGCAACACAGTTTCAGTCGAAGTTTCAGACGATACAACATCGACACGTACATGAGAACGACATCACCCAAGTATCGTTCCTAGTAGAAGAGTATCAGAGGTGAGGTCTTCGAAATGGCTTCGTTTTTGCTTACAATCGCATAGAGCGCCGTTACGAGCGTCATGGGTTTCATCTACAGCAACAGATACTCAGCATGTGTGGTGCAGCCCATCAGGTGCCGTACCCATATGAGTTCCACCTATACCACTAGCTATCAGTAATGTTTCGGCGTCAATAGAACCGGAGCACCCACCTCGCGGGAAAGAGCGAGGACTGTGCACACAGGAAAAAGGTTAGAACAGCCTGAATCTCAGCGCATTAGGGTGACTTGCCATGATCATACAAAGCAGCGGTTGTGACAGCAACTATTGACAGTGGCGTTTGATTAGAAACCCCCGGGGACGACAATTGAACCTGCCTTGAACAGAAACGAACACGTTGATACCCCGTAGGATTTCTTCAGTGAGTGGAGGAGAGAGGCTCGTCATGAATTCATGCAACAGAAGTCGTAAAGCGGAAGGTGGAGGGGGTGGTGTGATGGCACGTTTCCGTTCAAGCACCCTTTAAACAAGGGCATATAACGGAGAGCTCACGGACTTGTTGGTTCTGTTAGGAATCCCCGAAATGAATTGGCCTAAAGGGGTCTAGTTCGGTCGAGTCTGATAGTCAGCTGAGTAGTCCGAAGCGGTCTAGCGCTTTTAGATCAGCACCGAAAGTGGATCAACACTTGGCAAGCTAGTTGGGGGAGTTGCAAAACTGGGTCAATTTGTTGCAAAGTGTGGAATGTTGCTAGGATCCTGTATTAGGGGACCATCGTTCACTGGCACGTTCAAGGATTGACGAAGATGGAATCTGTATATGAGTCGAGCAGGCGTCATGGGCTTCAAAACTACTAGCTTCGTTTGACGACGCACTGGTTGAGACTGCGTTTGGCCCACCATCCTGTTGTGCCATTAGTATGCTATGCCATTATAAGATGCGTCTAGTAACTGCACGTCTGCTCCAGTTGATTCCTTTGGACCAAGTTCTGTGCTTGTTTTGGTTATAACGTCAATGCTGTCAAACCCTATCCTCTTGTTACGTTACATGAATGCGGCGGGACTACCTTCCGAGTCCGTTAACAGGGCAACTCACCCAGAATAGAGCACCAAGACAGCCGCAATACAAAGGCTACTCCACGATCTGATTGGTTGATAAGCATGCTGGCAAGCGGTCTCGAGATCTTACAGCATGAATTCAGCCTAACCGAACGCAGGCTTTTTTCTTAGGAGTATTACTCTCCCAAGGGTTTTGGTCGGCGAATACTACCATTTGGAAGTAACATGTTCTGAGACATATCCTGGATCGCTTGGCGGCGAGAGGTTGGTGACAGATCGGCGCGGGTCGACCGAAAGAAAACTTTTGGAAAGGACTGTGAGCGGGTTAGTGCCGTGATCCGAGTCAGGTCCATCCGTGTGTGTGAAAAAGGCCTCGACAAGGGTCATAGTAGAGCGATGGAATCGGATAAGTAACTCCTGAGCAAACTGTGTGGGGTCTATCTATGTTGTAAAAATAACATCATGACGAAAGAGCCTGATCGATGATCAGTTCGATGCATCAGATAAATTTACTATGTGTTCGTCGAGTATGTGCCATGGAAACCTTCTCCATCGAGAAAGATACTACTACTATTTGCGAGTCGTACTGTAGTGTGACGTTTCTATTGAACGTTCTAGATCCCTGACTAAGCTGAGCGCTGAATGTCAGACGGCCGTGCCAGTGGCCAGAGTCGGTCCCAGCACGCAGTACAAGTTTGAGCTCGAGGCCCCTTTCAAGATGTCCCAAGTGTTCGTCAAGTCCTTCACCCATCTCAAACACATGCCCAGGGCCGAACGCGCCCTGCCGATGTTGCAGGGCGTGGCCTCACGGGTCAAACCCATCATGCGCAAGCACGGTTGGACCCTCCCTACGCTCGCCGAGTTCTTTCCGGAGAGTCCCAATCTACTTGGTAAGTGTACCAGCGTATCCTTGCACCATCGTCATTCTCAAATCTAGATCGTGACCCGCAGGGCTCAGTGAGTGCCTGGCCAGTGTTTAGCGCGTTTCTTTCGTATTGAGTTATTCAGACGTGAATGGTGGCGAGCAGATACATTTGCGGTTGCGCCCGCCCTGGTCCCCCGATACCTTCCTCGAAGAGGATGCCGTAGTCCGAACCATGTTGCACGAGGTGAGTTTATCTCCCCCACAGTTCAGCAGAACCGTCCATCGACATCGTTCCTCATCAGCTCACACATAACGTGCACGGTCCCCATGACGAGAAATTTTACAAGTTCCTCGCTGAACTCGAGGACGAGTATGATGCCCTTCAGCGCTCAGGCTATGCTGGCGAAGGCTTTTTCTCTCCCGGTTACAGATTGGGGGCTGGCGTCTCACACGATCTACCCCCACAGCTCGCCAGTATTCGGGCCCTTGAAGCCGCGGAATGGCGCCGTATGACAGAGTGGCTGACTCAAGACGCCGGCAGGCTTGGCGGAAGGTCCAGTGCTCTCGAAAGGCTGAGCCCTCGAGAACTCGCGTTAAGGGTAAGTAAGCTCGTCCCTTTCCAATGCGCTTCGCGTTCATTCTCACGACCTGGAAAAGGCTGCCGAGCGAAGAAAACGAGACGAGACCGCGTGTGGGTCAGGGTCGTTCGCGTTGCGTGAAGCTGCCAAGGCTGCCAAATCGAGCGTCGTGGACAAGGTGGTGATAGTAGACTTGACGAATGATGGCGGACCGGGCCCTTCGCGGCTCCCGCCTGCCTCAGGCTCTACTCGTGCAAGGAACGCTCCAACATCATTTCCCGACGGACAGTGGACTTGCCCTGTCTGCACCCTGATTAATGCGGACCTGATTCTACAGTGCAACGCGTGCCTGGAGGTTCGGCCGATCGACACCTCGGTCGGGTGGGCATGTATGACGTGCGGAGAGAGGGACATGCCCGATGAACTCTCGTCTTGTCGTTTTTGCGGAACCACCAAGGGTCAGAGTCTCAGTTGATCGCGATCGGAACGTTAGAGGAGCATATCCTAGTTGTATCTATGTCATCGACTGTATTGTAATCTGCTAATCTATCAGAGACTCTGTTGTATCCCTTGCATCCCGGAATGACTAGAGTGAGCCTGCTCCGAAAATGCTTATATTTTCATCTGGGCCTTAGTCTGAGGGCTGAACGTTGTGCCATGAATTCAAAAGAAGACGTCGGCGGTGGTTGACATTCCCGTTTCCAGAAAGCCAAGCTGAACACATTTACGACGTACTTCCTCACCGCGTACCAGTAAGTCCGAAGTTTGGGAATGAGACCGGAAAGGTTCCCTTGGAGTCAGTGTAGCACATCTTTTCAGCCAATCGAGTCTCCTGTTTTTTTTTTGCGTACGTATGCGATACCCCATATTCTTCGCAAAGAGCATGCCGACCTGATGGCAAAGCGCTTGTGTATTGAACAGAAGACACGCCATCTTCCTATCATACCGGAATTCGATTCATCTTTGCAAACCCACACACTATCACCGTCTCGGTATACCTCTACCCCTACCTCTGAGTGCTCGTTGAGCCGCGCCGGGTGGAGCCCGTGGTCCAGGATTTTGCTACGTCGAGGATTTCGTCAGCCCAGCAACCAAAGATCAAGGGGACAACATACTGCTTCGCTCTGCGGATTGCGCACCGTCTCGTCAATGCTGAGAATCAAGCAGGCTGCTTCGGTAGCACTGCTGAAAGCATTCAACTTCACGAGGGAAGGTTCCCACACAAACGCTTCCATGTTGTCCCTCACGCCCTCGACTCCGTCGACGTCCACACCATACCATTTCTCGCCTGTGGCATGTCTCATGCGAAGCTTGTTTAGAATATCCGTCGAATCGATACCTGCGTTATCACAGATTTGTCGAGGAATTATCTCCAACGCTTTCGCGAAAGCGGCCATGATCAGTTGCTGCTTTCCTGGGATGGAAAGTGCATGTTTTCGGATATGCGCAGAGACGTCCATCTGTAGATCATTTGGTCCTGGTCGCATAAACAGGATGTACGGAACCTTACCTCCACGGCACCTCCACCCGCAACCACATCTCCATTCCGAATGGCTCGCTTTACAACCATGATGGCATCGTGTAGACTACGTTCAACCTCTTCGATAAATTGTTCCGCGCCACCACGAAGAATGAGAGTGCAAGTCTTCGCCTTGGGACACTCTTCAAAGATGTTGTATCGTTCACCACCGATCTGTCGTTCCTCGAATGAACCGCAAGTACCAAGATATTCCCGAGTGATGTCTGAGCACGTCGATTGAATCGATCCACCAACAGCTTGACAAACTCTGCGAAGGTCGCCTGCAGCAACGCGACCAGCGCAGAAGATGTCTCTATCTGCGAACCACTGCGTCGCGAGATCTCCAATCGGCAGTTTGCTTAGCACGACCTTCGCACCAGTCTTCTCGATAGCCTCGAGCTTCCGGTAGATTATTTCCCATTCGGCATCGACGATCGCTTGATAGTCTGAAACTGCTTCCACGCGTACTTCGGCATTGTCTTTCTCGGCCTTGAGTTCGAGTTCGACGTTCAAACTGAGGATGAGAGGATTTTTGAAGGATTTTGGTTGCTGCTCGGCACCAGCGTATGTAAAGGTCTTTTTGAAAGCGACACCTTGGATCAGAAGTGAATCTTGCACGCCACCTCCCGGAATCTTTTTGACACCGATGAGTGACTCATCCAGGTCGTCCTGGTCCAGACACTGGACAGCATCGACGACCATGTTTGAAAAAAAAGGTTTCTCGGAATGAATGAGTTTTGATGACATCGAAGTCGACGCGCACTTGAGGAGGAGAGAATGGAACTTCCTGGAAAGAAGGTCGGAGAGATGATCAGACAGAAGAGATCAAAGCTCACTCGGGATTGCTCCTGTCGACGGTGATCTGAATCGCTTTCACATGTTCAGCGGCCTATAAAAACGTAAGACGCGATCAAAACACGCTAAGCAGGACATCTACCAATTGCGCTGCTTTGCGAAATCCCTTCATGATGATGTGGGGGCTCACACCCTCTTCGATGTATCCATGAACTTCTTTAAGGAGTTGAGCAGCTAGGAGAACGACGCTCGTGGTCCCATCGCCAACCTCCGCGTCCTGAGCGCGTGCGATATCGACCAAGGTCCTCGCGGCTGGGTGGATGATGTCGAGAAGTTTGAGGATGGTTGCACCATCGTTCGTGATCTGAGCCTCTCCACGCTCGTTCACGATCAGCTTATCCATCCCGCGTGGCCCAAGAGTGCTGGAGAGGGTCTGGGCAATTGCGAGACACGCTGAGATGTTGGAGAGCAATTGCGGATTGCCTTGTGAGGTGTCGGTACCCTCCCGGAGAAGGACGACCGTTGGTTGCTGAAGAGAACATAATCAACGACGCTTACGAGCAATTCAGAATAACCATACCATTGGAAGACCCCGCTGCATTTTGGTGAAAAGTGCGATTAGACCAGGATCGCGTCGAATCGCTCAGACAGACGCAACTCTTTGTTGAAGGCTGTTTGTTCAAGGTCGTGCCAGTCTTGTCTAATTCAAATTGTAGTATCATTCAACTAGTACTACCGTGCCACTCATTTAAGATGATTTTTTCATATAATCACTCCAGCTGTCCAGCCCCATCCACGGGCCTTGCAAACCATATATCAAATCTGACAGCTGAGATTGCAGCCTTTGATCAGGAAGGCCAGGTCTCTCTCCCGGTGACCTCAGGCTTGTTCTCACCATTTATCATGGTCATGATCAGTCGGACTGGCAACTGAAGGTTCGTCATCATTCATCTGTCATCTGACCGCGATGTGCCGTAGATCATCGCCATGCGTTGCTGCATAACTGCGGAAAACACGTTTCGAAACTTCTGCTTCAGAGCTTCATCATAGTCTCCCGTTGGCAGACCCTAAGTTAGGCAGGAAGACAGTCGTTCATTCTTTTAGGGCTTCATCAGCCATCAGTATAGTATGATCTATATTGTTCTTACCCACGATGGAACCAGATCGTTGCCTTGGATTTAAAGGTGAATACGTCGATGCTGATATGTTGATCCCCCACAATGCGCCCCGCAATCTCTACAATAATCTTTGCAATAGCTGCTTCGACAGTCGCAATGATTGAGCTTGACCGGAAAACAAACGGAACAATGATACCGCTCACCAAACGGTCTTCATGGTTGAAGCTTGACAACAGCGTGGATCTCGACGCACTGCATTCCCATGTCGAATCAATCGATGCGTACGTTCAAGGCTCAACCTACATCACCCTTCGTTTAAAGAGCATCCTGATAGTAAAATACTCCGCGGCCTCGAAAATTACGAGAGAAATACGGGGATGACCCACTCTCTTGCGTTGAAAGGGACGAAGCTTCTAGACTTGAAGAAGCGCGCTTTTGGTGCTGCAGCCTTGACAGGTCACAACGATTTAGTCTGGTATGGCACCATTGCAATTGGTACTCCTCCCAAATCTTTTACTGGTACGTTTCTCTTTGTGTTCCTGATATACGCCCAACTGAGCTCTATTGCAGTTGCAATCGACACTGGTTCCAGGTGGGTACTACATTGCATCAGACCCCCCCTACTCAGTCCCGCGTAGTGATCTTTTCATTCCGGGGTCCACTTGCTTGAGCTGCTCAGGACGTACCCTCTGGGACCCCGCTTCGTCGCGCACTGCTAAGGCCAAGGATTCGCTATTCGGCGCCATGTTTGGTGATGGAGCCGCTGCCTCAGGCAAGCAATACACTGATAAAGTCACCATTGCTGGCCTCGGTGTATGTCCTCCGTCCTTTCTGAACGTGTACACATCTGACCGTCGACTAGGCGGTCATTCAGACCATCGGTGTCGCACAAATATACTCGGCTAAAATGAGGTTACAAGCTCCAGATGGTATGTTGGGGATGGCTTTCCAGTCAATATCGTTCTATCCTGCCAGCCCCCTTTTCGAAACACTGGTAGATGAAGGAAAGGTAACCGAACCAGTATTCTCAGTCAAGCTCACCTCTGATGGAGGCGAGTTATACCTTGGTGGAAAGAACGGCGACCTGTATGAAGGTGCAATCATCTATACACCCGTCACACTAGTGGTGAGCTGAAATGTCGAGCGGATGCGTGAGCTTATACTATCGAGCCAGGGATACTGGCAGGTGAAAATAACGGAAATTGGAGGTGATCACCGGACGATCTTAGGGGATATAGCCGCCATCATCGACACCGGTGCCAATGTGATCATTGGTGATCCGTCGCAAGTGGACAACCTGCACCTAACCCTCGGTGGTAAGGCTGAAGGCCGTGGGTATTACAGCTGTGAGTTCCCGTTCAATTTCAATGCGATGTTTCGGTCTCATTGTACGTCTCACAGTTCCGTGTAACAATTTCCCGACGATAAGCTTCTACTTTGGGGGCGGTAGGACGTTCCAGATCCCAGCCTCGATCCTCAACCTGGGACCGACTCAGACTGGTTCCCCTGACTGTTTCAGCGGCATCGTTGGTCGGGGCGAACATGGTGAGCTTCCAATAAGTATCCTTAATTTTCGAGGGTGACCCGAGTACTGAACTCCTTCGTCCGAATCAGCAGGAATCTGGAGCCTCGGTGCCGTTTTCCTACAGAGCGTCTACACGGTGTTTGATTTCGGCCAAAAACGGGTCGGATTTGCGAACCTTGTCTGATCATCGCGAGCTATTGATATGCTTTGATGGATATGTTTCGAGGGGTTGTTGGCTATGATATTTATTCTTTATATTATGAACCAATTATGGACTTCCCGATCCTTGGGCAGTTAGGGAATGTCGACGGATTTTTCACCCTATTGTCGGGGCGTTTATACAGCTTCCAGGAGTCGTCGACCTCGGGGTAATGCTCGTGATAATCACGCGTGGTGGTCGCATCCGTCACACAGTGATTGAATTGTGGTTTCAGAGGACGATAGAACGCGACGACTATCGAGACTCTAGGGTAGAATGTGCCTAGGAGGCCGTGACGAGAGTTCCAGATGAAGACCGTAATTGAGAATACTTGATTCAGAGTCGTTGAGCAAATGAATGGGACGGTTACGGGCTACGAGCGGAGGCATTCTATATACCGCGCGAGGGAGACATTAGATTCTGGCTCGGCAACCGCGATGACGAATACTGAATAGCGGCGCACTTGCGCCAAGTCCCCGACTCCACAGGGAGGGAGCGTTAAAGGACTGCGTGGTGCTTCGCATTGTATATAGTTAAGTAGATATACGCATCCGTCTCCGTGCCTTGACGATGGATCTCCGAGCGCCTTCGCGTTCCCTTCGTTCCTTTTCCTTCTCTTCAACAAAAGCATTGCCAACGTCAACGAACATGATGGTAGGTCGGCCCGGTGCACGTTCAACGAGGGTTGACCTGCCTTTGAACTTCATACCCACCGAGGCAGCACCACGTTGTGCCTCGAGGACGTTAGGCATGACTGGCTCCTAGAGTGGTCATCAACGACAAGTGCAAACGCGCACGGGAGCGTACGAACCTCGCCTTCAGCGACGCTCTCCCAAAAGAGTCTCTGATAACGATGTCTGGCCTTGTTGTTAGCTTCGGCCTCGTCTTGCAAGTCCGCCTCTTCAACATCATATCGGTCGTGTGAGTCGGGTCGACCGCTTTCAACGAGTTCGCCAACGTCGTCTTGTTCCAAGCACTTGGATGTTTCCGTTACACCAAGTAGATGCTCCATCCCCTTCGTGAATCCAGTTTGCAGGGGTTTGATCTGTTGAAACCAACTTATGTTAGCGCGGGCGTTCGTATAATCCGAAAATGAGTCAGGTACTCAGATGGGGTCGAAATGAAGATACCTTTTTCCAAGTTTCTTCCATGCCTTTTAATCTTAGTATCGCGTCGACGCGCTTGATACTTAGGTGATGTCTAACTGCAAGAGTACGGACAGAGTTTAGCTTGGGGTCGATCATGTAGGCTTTGTATAACCGAGTCCGAACATCATCTGAGAGTGGGATTGGCGGTTTAAATGATGGGTTCATAGGAAATGGCTATTAAAGAATGAGCCAATACCCGCCAACACATACAGAATTCTCCTTACCACGTCATGACCAAGCCAATTGCGCGGAGAGGATTCGCGGAACGAGGGAGCGACGTTTTTGCAAAAGTGGCCATAAGGGTCCTTGAAAGAACGGATTCCGGACTCGTTTACTTTCTTTTCGCCCGAGAGAAGCCAACGATCCAGTTCTTCCTCTTCATTGCTCTCGTTCGCATCAGTTTCGTTCTCTGCGGCCTCGTCCTCGGCTTCTTTGACTCGACGGCTCCCCGCTGCTAAGTGGGCACGCTCCCCCACCGATTGTTGGGGTAGTCTACCGACAAAAGAGGTTGCCGATGAAGAAAAAGTCACCCGGGCATTCAAGTCGAGTAGCCTGAACGGTGTGCGGTACAAACGGGGAAGCATTTAGTTCAAGGAGACTAGCTAGTAAATTCATTATTCAAGTCAGGTCGTGCGTTATACATCACGTGATATTCAGGGCCGGCCTTGTCGCGTAATAGCTTGAATAGATCAACGCTGTATTTATCAACCACCATACATAAGATGATGGATGTCGATACAAATAGACTGGGATTTCCTACCTCCGATCCTTTCTTTTCATCCATACTTTCCCGTTATTCAGCTCTCGTTCCTGTAAAGAATATTTCTATTCCTTCAAGCATTCCGTTCAATGTTGCTCACGGATTTTTCTTGAGAGGGATACTACTGAACCGTCATCTAGAGCAGTACTCGCCATCGGAGTCATATCAACAGAGCTTTTGGAAATGGGCAGTTTTCCAGCTTGAGAACATCACTCGAAGTGACGAGGTATCGTGCTCATAAATTCATTTGCTGGCCATCTGATTTCGTCTTTAGGACGATGAGGTCGACGAGCGCATATATGCGCATTATTTGTCCCTAAGATGCGATAACCGGTGCGCGGCACACATTCTCTCGGTTGCAGATTATGACTGTTTGTTGCTCCGTGTGATCGCGTCCAGCAGCTCAGGGACACCACCCGATTCGTTCATCACGCACTACTGGAAGTTTCCCGATACACAAGACCATCCGACAGAGAAGAATTGCTACGAGAAGATTACTCTCCTTGAGTCACGTACAACTATCGGTGCAGGGACGACGGGCCTTAGAACTTGGCGAGCAAGCCTTGTCTTGGCACAGTACCTCATTCAGCATCCTCGTGAGTCGCAAGAACCACCAGTCTTCGCTGCGTCCTCAACTATTATTGATGAATAGACCTCGTGGACACTAGCAATGTGCTAGAGTTGGGGAGCGGGACCGGATTCATCGGCATTCTGGTCGCGAGCTTGCAACTCCGTACCGCGCATCCTTTTGATCGCAAGATTCCATCTGTCTGCATGACTGACATGAATCTTACCGTGCTTTCTCGCTGTCAGAACAACATCAGGCTACCGTGTAGTAAGCCCAGAGATGCTTTCCTGCTCTCTCTCTGGATCTTTGACCTGTTCGTGTTCAACATCTATAGACAAATCTTCATTTCACCCGAATCTACGTTACAAGTCCCTCGATTGGCGAGATTCATTTTCGGATCCAGAAGGCCTGAAGTCGTTCTTTGACGAAGCTAAAGTAGACATTTTACTTGGAGCAGACATCGTGCGTACTTCGTCATTCAATACGATGGGGTCGAGACACCGTCACTGCCAGGGACTGATTTTCCTCTAGGTATTCGATCCCACTTTCATATCCCCCCTAGTCAAGACTATTTCCCTCGCCCTCTCATGCGAGCAGACTCGATTAGCATTTATAGCACTGACCGTGCGGAATGAAGAAACGTTGACACACTTTCTACGCGAAATTGGCGAGTTGTTATTTTTGTACCATTGTCGATTATTCGTAACTTGGCCTCACGATCCAGGGGAAGTGCTAAGGATAGAGGAGGTGGCTTACCGTACCGTCGAAAATCCATTTTTGCAGGTTCCCGATCAAGTAGACTGCGAGCTTGAGGTGAAGATATACAAAGTAACTCGAGGGATACTTCCCTAGTACTAGTATTCCATGGATTCCGAAGCACTACGATGGTTCTGGAGATCGGTTTGACTTCATTTGGATGCTGGGGGCGGGGCCACCTAAGTAGGCGCATACGAGCCGTTCTGGATTCTTGACTGTATCTCCGATTCATGGTTGCACCAACCGTATTGCTCTATTAGGCCACCATCGACCAGTTGGCAACAGGGACACATGGCAACACAGCCCAATTTCACCTCTATGTTATCGCTATCCTCAGTCGTTCGAGTCAATCAACCGACGCGTCTTCCTTGTGGTGTTACTCGTCGAGCTCGTCGTCAAGCACAGCTCACCACTGCAAGCTTGCATGTTCTGTCCTTCTCTCGATCGTCGTACAAGGATCACATGTCTTCGGAACCAACCACCCCGCAAACGGTAAGCCAGTTCTCGATTTCGTATCTGCGTGTGCTACCAGATTTCATAACGATACTAATTAGTGGCATTGGGTTTTCTCCTGGGAGAGACTGCGTGTGGTCCACTTCCATTCCCACCGCGATTGTCTTTGGTAGGTGGTTTCTCGACAGTGAATCGAAGGATGGAAGACCATGAGATATATTACTTTTAGCCCGAGTCAATCCAAAGAGCAGGTGTCCAAGACAGCCAGCCGCGACAACTGTCTCGTCTCCATCTTTCCTGCTTGTTTGTTCACGTCGTCCCCCCACCCTCTTCCCAATCAGAAGCTCCGAAGAGCTTTTGGGTCGAGTGAAGATGGCAAAGGGAAGCGGAAAGCCCCGGAAAGTGATGACGATGATTTGGAACGTGCGGAAGCGTATCACGACATGCGCGTGTTCTGTTCAGTCTTTTGTCGTCATTGATCATGTGTGCTGTTTCGACTTTCTGGGTCCAGGACCGTCCGGAGGGCCTTACTGTGAAACAAACTCTGTATTACAAAAGGAATTAAGAACATCCTATAGATTCTAATGTCATTTTCAATACACGTTCATCGTCCTCCTTCGTAATCATCAAATTGTCCATATCACGCCCTTCCGTGAGCTCACAATTCAGAATCTGATACGGGTAGGATACCTCGCCAACTTTTCCGCCCCAATCAAAGTCGAGCAACTTGATCTCGTCTTTGACGCAATAGATGTTCGGAAGACGCAGGTCTCCGTGAACGTAACCAGCATTGTGGAACTCCTCGACAAGTTGTGTCAGCTGTTTTGCCATCTTGTCTCGCAACTCCTGAGAACCTTCTGGCCCTAGGTAGTCACCCCACAGGTATTCCATTGCTATGACGACAATGTTACCAGGAAGTTTCTTGATTCCGTGGATGATTGGAGCACGACCACGAGAAGCGCAGAAGTTGTGCAAGTCCGCCGAGTATGAGCGCGTGAATTTGATGACAAGGTCGAGGCCAGGAGGTCTAGTAGACTGAGCACGATACAAAATCCGGCCATGACCACTTTGCAATACATCAGTGATCTGGAAGCTGACGGAAACGTGGGAGTCAAGAAAAGAGGGTAGCTCTTTGAGGTCTGGATAGGAATGCTTTGAAAGGCGCGGAGAGGTCTTTTCAGAGAGCTTTTTTGCATCCTTTTCAATCCTAGCAACAATATCTCTTGCTGCAATAAAGGCACCATGGAGTGCACGTCGATCATCGCCGCCTGTTGCACAGAAAACACAGGAGATGCCAGGCGTCAGAGGGTAGCAGACAACCGAGCCAACCCAAACCATAGCATAAAAAGTGATAATGGGACCTAACAGAATCGTCAATAAGAAGCATCCCCTTCCTAGAGCAGATGATAGACATACCAATGATGGTCACACCAAGTGCTGGAAGTCTCGAACAGTAAACCAACTCTCTGCATCTGTTCTCAACCGCCACGACACTGCGTTGATAGTAGGAGGCCAACTGAATGGAGGGAATGGCCTTGGATTTCGCATTCTCGTTTTCAAATTTCACGATAAAACAAGGTAACTGGAATTGACCATGGACATAATGGCCATCAGTTGTGGTGCCGTCGATGTCGGATGGCACTATCACCGGACGGGGAGAGTCAAAAAGTATGTTGTTGAGACGCCTCAGACCAACAGATTGCCTTGACCTTTCCATCGTGTAGACCTGAGTCATTTCCTCTGCGAACACCTCGATTTCATATCTGACTTTGGCAACTGATCTTCTGATGACCTTGCTCTCGCGTTCCGCCCGGTAAGTGTCGAGGAATTCTCCGAATCCAGTATAGAGTACCTCGAGAGGTGGTAGTTCTTTATCCGGAATGAGAGACTGATTCGAAAATTCGTCCTGGGTTTCGATCTTGACAGGACGGTGATCAATGAAACGTGTATGCGCCTGACGTTGGATTTCATAGTACTCTGAAGGGCCAACATCTGACGGGGCAATCTTTGTTTTCTTTGAAGCCCTGTCAGCAACATCCCAATCCAGTAGATGTTTATCCTCTGTGATCGCATTATTAGAGAGAAGTGAACATTACTTTGGGAACAGGAACAGAAAGACTTACTCGAAACAACCACTTCTACAATGACACATGGTTTCTCATTGATTGGAACATCATTGAAAACAGTCTCGAGCATCTCATTCTTGGGAAGTAGGTAGCCCAATCCTGTACCTTGGATGATCTCAGAGATATCTTCCTGTTTGCTGTGCGAGAACTTGTAAAGTTCTAATTTTTCGAGTGATACACTGCGCAAGTGCTCGGATTTCTCCTGCACGGCACTGATGAGATCGATCACCCTTTCCCCCCGCGGCACTTCAAGCTTGATTCCAAATTTCAAGGAGCTGCCCCGAATCCAGTAACGGATGATCAAAGGGTCAACTGTGGGGGTAGAGTGGATGTTTGGCTATCCAGTAACAGATGATACTTACAAGAGTTGACGACGACGAGGTGAAGATGGTGCGCTGCAGGTGGTGACCCGAAAACGCTTGCTAGCGAAAGATTGATAGTCAAGGGTTGACCGAGATCAGATAAGGAAATCTTAGTGATTCCCATATCCTTGAGAGGCAGCGGACTGTTATCGGGTATCTTGTACAGATGCAGTGTGATTGCATTGGTGGAAATACTTTGAGCTATCAGCTCCCTCAAGCGGAAGACATCCTCATCAGATGAGACTTCAGTCCCGTCAACGCATAAGTTGAGAGATTCACCGGGCCTCCAATATGAGAAGTATAAAGTAAACTTTGAGGGCGCAGGTGATGGGTGTCGCTGGGGCGAGTGCTCCATTTTTTTTTGTTAATATGTACCAGGATCTCCCGTACGATCAGGGCAAAGGTGGGGGTTATGAGTCTGG
The DNA here is from genome assembly GCA_038092195.1 of Leccinum barrowsii. Classification (NCBI taxonomy): domain Eukaryota; kingdom Fungi; phylum Basidiomycota; class Agaricomycetes; order Boletales; family Boletaceae; genus Leccinum; species Leccinum barrowsii. Next base: position 20,780 of record JBBPPY010000044.1, read on the forward strand.
GACTCCTCCGAGTCTGAGAATGGGGGATGTGGAATGCGGTGTATCTATCCGGCAAGATGATGGGGGAGGCGTCGTCGTCGTCGTCAGCTAAGGCACGGTGTAGTATATCCGGTGTGTCCAGCGGGATGAGTGTAGCCTAGAGATAGTACATATATGGTGAAGAAGTCTGGAATGCGGCGAGCGGGAACCGTGGTCGAAAGCGACTTCTCTGATCTCGCTGAATATGTTTGCGAGGCAGCTTGGTGATTTCAGTGGTGGGCTAGGTTGTGTGCGATGGGCTACTAGTAAGTTTCTAATTTTAGCCGACTGGCTACTACTACTACTCACGTTTCTTAGCCGGGCAACCCGGAATGATACTAGGTGTATACGGGTGTTCGGAGGTGTTCGGAGGTGCGTGGCGTGGACACGAGATGTGGGTTCAAATCCGCTCTTATCACCACGTTAGAGTTGGCCTCGAGCCTGAGTGCGCAGAGATCATAGGAGCTAAACGTGATTGTTGCTGACTAATGCGACACCGTACTTGCCGGAGTCCGACTCCGCACTGGGTCCGACAGAGGAGAACTGCTACGAGACGATCACTCGTCGCGTCCAACTATCGAAGCTTGGGACTTCATTCAGCATCCTCGTAAATACTAGCAATATTTGTGCTGGAGTTGGGGAGCGGAACCGGACTCCTCAAATCGGCAGTCTGTATCTTCAAATATTGCTGCGCATCTCCCTTGTGATCGCAAGATGCCATCTGTCTGCATGACTGACGTGAATTCTACCGTGATTTCTCGCTAGGTTACTATGTACATAGTAAGTCCAGAAACACACGTCTACTTTCTCTTCGGATCTTTGACCTGTTCTCGTTTGAATATTCAACAAACCGTAGACAAACATCTATTTCATCCGACGAATCTACGTTACAATTCCCTCGATTGGCTCAAAGTAAACATTTTACTCGGAGCAGACATGATCGTGCGTACTTTGTCATTCAATACGATGGGGTCGACACACAGTCAGGGATTCATATCTCCCCTATTTTGTGACCATGCGGAATGTAGAAAGAATATTGTCGAATATTCGTAACTCGGCCTCACGATCCAGGGGAAGTGCCAAGGGCAGAGGAGGTTCTTCACAGTACCGTCGAAAACCATTATAACTGGTTCCCGGTAGACCCGAACTTACAAAATGACTCGAAGGAGAAATCCCTAGTCTTCCACGAATTCCGAAGCACTACGATGGATCTGGAGATCGATTTGACTTCACCGGGATGCTGGGGGCGGGTCCATGCAAGTAAGTGGGCGCATGCAAGCCGTTCTGAATTCTCGACTGTATCTCCGATTCATGTGTCGCTCTATTAGGCCACCTATCGACCAGTTGGCCCATCAGGGACACATGATTTGAATAGGGATCGCAGCCCAATTTCACCTTTTATGTATCGCTGGCCTCTCACACTCGATCGATCGAATCAACTGTCGCGTCTTTCTTGTGATGTTACTCGTCGAGCTCGTCGTCAAGTGCAGCGTCCTCACTACTTGCATTTACGTTCTGTTCTTCTCCCGATGGTCGTCCTTTTTTTGCAGGGATCACATGTCTTCGGAACCATCCACCCCACAAACAGTAAGCTGGTTCCCCGTTTTCGGTTTCCGCAACCTGTGTGCGCTACCAGAGCATATAATGATACCATAGCGTTGGGTTTCCCCTGGGAGATACTCCGTGTGGTCCATTTCCATTTGTCTTCAAGTTTGGCAGGTAGCTTCTCGAGAGCGAATCGAAGAGAATGGAAGACCACGAGATATATTAAATTTCGCCTCAATCAAGCACGAACAAGGTGGTTCAGCGCTAAGCTCCGACGTGTGCCAGCGTTTGGGTTCAAACGTTCACCGACGTCCCGTTCCATTCACAAGAAGTGCCCTGGCCGAGAGGTCTACTAAGACGAGAAGAGGAGTAAATTTACCAGATTCATCGATTTTAGCTCTTTTTGGGGGCGACGCACTGTCCTCCGCCGCGACGCTGACGAGTTTGGCCCGCTGTCGGAAGCCCGACGGTCGTGCTTGACTCGACCTCTAATTCAATCATGAGGGAAAGACAGTCACTGAAGATCTTCATCATGCGCCGTCGTCTTCGGAGACAGCTTTTCCCACGACACTCTCCGCGAAGTCGACCAAATCGACCCCCATATGCAGATGCGGCGGGCCCTTTCAAAAAGCGGTCGTGAGTCAGTACGAATTCTGGAAGACCAGCTTCTGATTTTGCGGATCCTTGATGTAGTCGCTCGCTCAGGTTGCGCAGATGTCTCATCGAATACTCTCTGCAATCAGTCCCATAAGTGGCCGGGGAGCATCTCTGCAAAGAGATCCGTCCGTTGCATCTTAAATTCTTGCGCTTCCGTGCACACACCGCGTTAGTGACACGAATTGATCTTCTGAACACAAGATTCGAAAATAACAATTCAAGACGGCGAAGTACATCGAAGTACAACTAACTCGGCGTATTTCAAACCATGCGGGAATTTCAAAACGCATGTTCGGTCGAATCCTTGCCTATCGCGGACGTACTCGATGATCCTGCCGAAACTGTCTGGATGATGGAGTCGACGTAGTTGGCGCCAGACCACTTCTGGTGAGTCAGTACATCGCAACCGATCTCCTTCTCTTTACGCTGGACGAGGTCGACGTAGGCGAGCATTCCCTCGGTCTTGTAGCGTTCCGCCAGCTCGGCTGCGGAGCATATCAGGAGAGCACGAAGATGATGAATTACGGCGTAGCATACCAGTGGTGACTGCATTGCTGTGCAAGCCCGCGAGCGAAATCAATTGCAGGACGAATCTGTAGAGTCCACGTCAGAGATGTGAAACTGGATCGAGAAGACAGAACTCACCCTTCCTTTCCGAGCTCCCAAATAAAGTTTTTCAGATCGTCTTTTGTGAAACCCTTATCCAGCCAGTTGAAGCTCGGGCTAAGATTATATACCATCCATTTCTTCTGACCAGTCCTTTCCCTTATTTCCCTGGCAAACGAGCGTGCCAGTTCCAGATCGGGAGTGGAAGTCTCGAGCCAAAGAAGGTCAGCATATGGAGCATACTTGAGTGTGCGAGAGATGGCAGGAGCGAGACCAGCTTGGAGGCGATGGTAGCCTTCTGGGGTTCGCGGGACTGATTTCATCGGATGTAAGCACTTTAAGTTTAAAGCGATAGGTGAAACACGTACGATCCCAATCCCAGAAGATGTCTGTCCCAAGAATTTCATTGGCTACTTTCCGTGACTCCGAGTTCGACTTGCCCGCGACGCGTGATTTATAGTGCTCGAAAATCGAATCCGGCGAGGATATAGAAGGGGAAGCCTGAAGGGCATGTTTAACGGCTGATGGGGGATATTTTAATCGAGCGAGATGCAAGTCGTGATGAATTTACCCTCGTCAAAGGTTATCAACGGGTGGGTAGCATCCCACTCCTTCTCTATTCGCGCAGCGTCGGCAGCGTTTGGGGCACTTGCGAGTGCCTCAGCGAGAGGTTGACCGGGAGTAGTTGTACCTAATATGAATCTGTTGACAGATCAATCAATCACCCGATCAGTCTGGGACGGAAAACATGACGGAAAATCATAACGTACGGATGATCAGCGGGGTCCACGCTGGAGCTGAGAAGTTTGCCGCTTTCAGCATCGGTCCTTGCAATTACCAACATGGGACATTCCAACATATCGAGGGCGAAGCGAGTAGCTATGAGCCGGGAGACGTGTGTGGAGGGAGGTACGAGAACTTTTCCGGCAAGATGACCACACTTTTTTCCGCCGTGAAGTTGGTCCTCAAGATGAATAGCGGATGCGCCAGACTCTGCAAACAATTTGGCCAATTTCATGACCGCAGAGGGACCACCGTGACTAGCGAGCTGTGAGTATCACTGGAAGGAGAGATAAGCCAAAAGAAGGGTACCCAGTATCAGCATCTGCGATGATAGGACGGAGGTAATCGATATATGGCATGTTTGCACGTTCTTCTGGGGAAGCGGACATGCGAGCATCATAATGCTTTCTGTCGTGGAGCTGCTGGGCGCGGAATATACGTTGCACCTGGTTGGGAACCGTGGTATACGGGTAGTCGCTGGGTGTGTGAACGAAATGGGGACGGGGAGAGAACGGGTACGTACCCAAAGTCTGGACCGACTTCGTTGCTCCCGGTAGTGAGAAGAGAAGAAGCGGCCCAGCCGGATATGTAGACGACCTGCTGGTGGCTTGCCATCTGTGTCATCTGGACAGGGTCGATGGCACCCATAGTGTGGACGGGCAGGCCATTGGCGCTTGCGTGTTCGAATGTGCGGAAGAGCTTGTCTGCGAGGAGGGAAGCTGGAAGGGGAAGGACGGGCGCGGAGCCCTGCTTGAGAGCGACATCACGGGGAGTGTAGGGACGGGAGATGTCGGCGAAGCGTGAACGGGAGAAGTAGGCAGCAAGCCGTGCAACGCGGGCATCGAACTCGGCGGACTCGGCTGCAGGGTCGGGCTGGTTGACGTGTATGGACGGGTACGTGGATATCGCCCGCTGGGCAGAGCGACGACTCGATGGAAGGAGGCGGAACATGATGAACCTAGACTGAGGTTAGGGTTACGATGGCGTCGGTCGGCTCTTTTCAAGTGTTCTTCTTTGCATTTCCCCCCTGGCATATGTGTGATCAACTTCATCACAGATCTCGTCTTCTCCTTCCCTCCGCACTCTTCGCACTATCATACTCCCCTTAAATATCATCCCACCCCCACCTCCCTCCACCACAACCATGGCCTCCCTCCGCACGTCCCGCACTACTCTCACCCACGCCCTCCTCACCGCCATACACCCCTCCATCGCAGACAATTCCCACTTCCCCTTCCCCGTCCAGCTCCCCTCAGAGCTCCACCTCCTGATCCGCACCCACCTTCGCGTGCACATCGCCCGCGCACTCCTCGATTCGCTTCATGCTTCTCTCTCCTCCGCCCTCTCCGCCCTCTGCGACGACTGCAAATCCTACTACGCACATGTCTTTGGTCCTCACGTCGCCGACTGGCCCGTCATCCAGGCAGGCAGGGGATGTCGTTGCACATCATTAGCTCTCCCCTCAGCCCGCTCCTCCTGGAAGACAAACAGTGCAGACAACGTCCCCTGTTCAGAACAGGATCTCCCCCAGCGCCCCCCTGTCGGAGATAGAGAACCGCCCGCCTACTTCCTCGCCCATGTCCAAAAGACCCTAGCCACCTATGCTTCCATGGATCCCTCCTTCCCTTACGCGGATGAACCGATTGCCAGCGGCACAGATCTTGACGCACTCCTTTCCCGTATACTTTCCACTTTTGGGTGGAATGCCATACCATCCGTATCACACAGAAATTGGGAATTCGATAACGGTGTTTCAATCGTCCCTTTACCACCATTAGACCACTCGGAATCCGTCGATACCCAGCCAGTTTCCCTCGACAGCCTCCAGCTCCATCTTGACCTTGCCATTCATGACGAGATCCTCGCTTCCTCGTCTCTGCATCCCACCAAGGTCACTTACTTTTCACCCTTGCCTCACCCTGCAACCACAGGCATGTCGTTTACTCTCCTTCTCTCACCGAGTCTTAACCCATATTTTTTCATAGTTGCGTGTTATTCTCTCAACCCCATTTCCACGAGCATAGTATCCGCCCTCGTCTTCCTCGCTATCACCTCTCCACTGGCTATCGTGTACGCTGTACACGTCTCCGCACGCGCATAGCCAAGGTCTGCTGCATTATTGTTTCCGGTCACCACTGCATCCCGTACATTCTCAACCACGTGTCTTTCTTAGCATATCCCACACACGCATATATTCGAAGCATACACCTACATTACATACCACCTCAGGCTAAAGTATTCACGCATGAATGCATGTCCCAGTTTGTAATTTGTCTTGACTTGTATATTCATTACGCGCAACGAACTTTGCGCAGAATCATAACTAGAGCCGTACAGACTCGGGCGTCATTCTTGTACCACCCTCTGTGTTTCACCTGCATGATGTTCTGATTGATATGAGTACCGGCATCCAGGCGCTCATTGCATTGGCGCGAATCCCTGTCGAGTGTGCCCCTGTTTCATCTTATCACACACTCACGTGGGTGCACGTTGGTCCGCGGGGACGCCACAATCGGCGCAGCAAACAAAACCAAACAATAATTACATCCTCAAATTTACTCTTTACTGCTTGTCAACCTTTTTTTTCTTATCATCCAACCGAGCTTCGACACGCACTGGCACGCACCCTCAACACACCTCTTCCAGCAATGGCAAACGGTAGGTTGGTTTCTCCTGTCTTTCTTGTCCACTAGTTTCCGTGATGAGCAAAATGCATTCGATTAGTCTTCTAGACTCCTACATGGTTACAACATACCCATTTTCCTGACCTTTTGTTTGTCCTAGTTCAGCTCGTTTCCGATGCTAACTACCCTTTTCTGTGTTAGCAGGAAGCACCGTTTCGTGTCATGGGAAAGATATTGGCTTATCCTGTCTCCATCATTCCTCACGAGTCACTTCGAATCCTCTTAGCGTCACACGAATGTTACGATGGTCGGTCCGTTCTTGCGCCATTCATCAGGTCCACGGTAATACATGGTGTAATTTAATGAGGAGACATTACCACGCGTCAATTATATCAGAAGAGTTGTTGCTAGTTTGCAGCGTGTCATTGAATACCTGGACTGCACGGTCAGATGGCAATCGTTCGTCCAAACAGCTGTGAGATACAAGGACTGCCAACAACCAGCGACAAATGAGATCTTGAGACAACACTGTACTAGACAAACACTTCTTTGATAAGCACTCACTCTAGGGCCTCTTCGACAATGAACCCGTATTCATTCGACATCAATACAACCAAGGAACTCCGTCTGCGGAGGCACATACGTGATGTTCTCTTACCTTACGCGCGTGCTCACCTTACGTTGGACCATGTCGCATTTACGCAGGTGCTCGTCGAGGAAGTAAGTCTCAGATTGGTCTTTTGTCTTTCCGACCACGGACAGACCAAAGTCGTCTAGCTTCTCCTACAAACGCTCGAATATATCCCCATAGCGGATGCGACATCATTTCTCCTTCCTACAGATCCGTTCGATGTCCTCTGGAGTTCCTTGCACTCCCTTGACCTCGCTCCTCCCGAAGAAAGATGGGCCATACCATCGGAGTACATTACCTACCTCAAGACTTTCTTCCCTCCTTCCCACCCGGCCGATCTTCGGACCGAAGGATGCTGGCATGAGGACGACAACGACCGCTGTACGTTTCTTTCGCACACGTACGCGTGCTTTGACCAAGATCTCGTGTATGCACGCGCGTCAGACGCGAAATTATCACTAGTGTGCAGACCTACGTCGCCTCCCGTCCTCTCAAAGTGTGCAATGCGCGATACTCCAAGACTGGGGAACGCAAGTTCTCGAGCATCCATCCCTCGCACAAGGTCCGCGTTAGCACCATTTCTCGACCTTCGCCCTGTTTCAGTACAAGATATAGAAGACTTACCCGCACCTCCCATGGACGATATCTTGTGAGTTTTATCCATCTTCATCGATGTTTCACTTGGTATTAATGATGGCCGGACCGCATATATGTAGGGACCTTCGGTTTAAGGTCGATTCTGACACCACCGCAGCAATACGACCGTTCCTCCGATCGGTTTTGGGTCCTATGAGAAAAAAGTCTACCGATTGGCTCGAGCGGACCCCTCGTGTTCCTGAATTTTTGAGTCATGATTCACCTCCGCGGTGCCTTCCTCGACTGGATTCGCCGCCATTGTTTACCCGAATCGCACGGGGAAGCTCTATTTACACGGGCGTCAGGAAGACTGCGGAAAAGGGTGCCAGTAGCCCAATGCGTATTCCTGACTTGGCCTCTATGCTCCAGCAGGCATCACCTGAATTAATGTCGAGTGAAGATGGCGACATAAATGCTCACCATCATATGCAGGTCGTGAATGGGTGGAGTGGGTCCAAATAGCCTCGGTGTATCTAAAGCGAGGACTAACTTAGATCGTGTACTCTAGCGACATTGGCGTTTTCCTCACCGCCGCCACCCTCTCCACATTCCTCGGACGGGAGTGAGGTTGATGGGTTGTGGGATCTATCCCCTCTTGGAACACCAGCAACGTCACTCATGGCTGCTAAAATGGGTGCGTTGCCTTTGTTGGCTTCCTCTTTACGGGCGCCGAAAATCGATCCCACACCACAGACGAAGTCGAGATTCCTCGCGTACGGAAATTCGGATACAAAAATACATCGGTTGATGAAAGCGTGAACCACAATGGCACAGCTAACTTGTTGACAAACAGGTTGGCTCCCTTCTTCTGGGGTTCTTTGTTCGCGTCAAAAAAATTCTGATATGGTCTCCCTAACCCCATTCTCAAGTCCAGGCTTCTTTATCACGTCTTTCATCTCCGTTCCTGTTCCAACCACCCAGGCTGCTAAACCAATCACATCTCAGGTAGAAGGCGAAGAGTTTGGCATGCACTCTCCTCGCCCCCTCTCGCCTGGTCAGTACACATCAAATTCACTAATCGTGCAGCCTCCGTCTGCACCCGGACAACAAGTTAAGAAAGAAATCACGGCTCGGCCTGCTGACGGTATCGAGGACTTTGAGGAACAACAGTTTGACCACGCGCTTGCGAGCATCTACACCTCTACCCCGCAGGATCCTCTTGCCTATATCAGAGAAGAAAAACTAGACGACAAGGAAATCATGCTGATGGATGGTAAGCTGAGAATAACGTTTTCATTTGAACGGCGGCACTGCATTTTACGAACCTTCTGTTTCGGGGCTTATGCGGACTTCCTGCAATAGTTATTAATGGCCCCTGATGCTGACTTGAAACGCAGTGCCAGACCTACCACCTCCGACAGCACACCCCAAGGATCCCATCCTCTTTCCCGAAGGGATGCAAAGTCTCGTCTCTCTGAAGGGCGAGCCTGGTCGTCTCGATAATGTGGAGCACGGAAGTAATGGCTGCGGCCCTATGGCGTTCTTGCGCCCAGTCAAAGGCATCAAACCCCTGGCACTCGACCTTTCGTGGAGGTTCGTTTCATTCTTCCTCTCTCCCTTTTCCGCCAGCATCCTTTCGTCTTGTCTACTTCCCCCCTCTGATGTCTTGCATACTTTTTAGACCGTTCAATTTTGGAAAATCAATTCCGACCGACGAAGATGTGGCTAGAATCCTGGAACCAATTCAGCCAGAGGGAGAACTACCAGAATACCGCGACGACAAGTATGGGAAAACGACTGGCGTCCTTCTCAACCTCGCCGTCTCTTCGATAGCCGCCGAAGATGATCAAGCGACTTTAAGTGCGATGGCCCCACGGATTTGCGAGGAATTTGGGACAAGCCCCACGCCCAAGCGAGTGGAAGAAAGCGAACACCTCGAGTACCTACTCACACAGCGAGAGAGGGCGAGAGCATCCCGTCCCAAGAACATGCTCGAGGAAGAAGTCGAGACACAAGATGATGTGGACATCGACCCGGATGCGTCACGGTCTACTAAAAATGAAACTTTGATTCGAGACGAAAACTCTCGTCAGGACGACGGACACCGAGGCTCGGGAATCTTATTTGATCCTACAGGCTACCGTTCCCAAAGTCAGGCTGACTATGGTTATCCATTCGATGACTCTGGAATAGACATCATGGACGATCCCTTTGGCCATCTCTCTACAAACGAGTTCGGAGTTCCGTCTCTTCTCTTGTGCCCGCCACAGGTCGACTTATTGTATACCGCGGACCTACCCGAGGCAAACAAGGAGAATATCAACGGCCAACATGATAATATGGAAAATGTAGCACCACCCCGGGACGTGGGCGACACCCAGCTGGCTAACCCTCGACCTGACCTCTCGAATAGCCAGTACGATTGGAGTGGATATTTTCAATTCCCTGAATCGCAGACACCGCCTTTCGAACCACTTTCGTTTGCGTCACAGGGCCAACCAGTGGGAAGCTCCGACCATGTCACGAATTCGAAGGCGCAAGATGATGTACTTCCGCTAACTCCGAGCGCGCGTCGGCACCAGCGTACCGAGGATGATCTTGCTCTGTCAAGCCAATGCGAACCGACGAACACGAAGCCAGCTAAGCGGCGCAAATTGGACGACCTTGTCCCGACATCGTCTTTGGGTCTGTTCTCTGCGTTCGTCGGACTTCGCGGCCAAGTCACATCAAGTCGTACCTTGGAACATTCCGAGAACCGAAATGACGCACCGATATCTCATCGGACGCAAGCCGTTCCTGATCAAATACTTCCGCGAGCGACTCCCGATGACGTGTTTGACCCACACACGGTTCGTCTTCCCGCGGACTGGATCCCTGCCGCAGCGGTCCATCGCTACCTCGGTTCTGTGTCCCTGATTCAGAGGCGTGCACTCGTTCGTGAGTTGCAGGGTCATCAGTGCCAAGTAGTTCTTGTCGAACGATACGATCTCGGTGGGGTCGATATCATCATTGATCCGGACTATGGTGTGCTCTTCATGCCACTGTTCGCACTACCAGCACATCTCGATTCTGCGATCGACCTAATCTCTCGTGAATCATGGCGTTACTCGAACCTGCTCGTCGTCTTCGAAGCATTCTCCATTTCCCAGAGTTACAGGACAGACCGTGCACGAGATGCCGGCATGGCCCCGTACGCTTACACTCCTCCGATATGTAATGGGATCAAGAAGCTAAGGCGAAATCTGGGGATTGCGGAGGGCTGCGGTACTAAGAACCCGCGATGTGCGCTTACCTGGGCATTTGCCAACGACGTCGAAGAAGCCGCGAAATTTGTGAGGTGCTTCGGAGAGGAAGCATGCGCCATTTCAACGGAACGTGGTAATGGGATACTCTGGGATGAAAGAGCATGGTTGGAAGAAGAAGAACGAGAGGTAAGTATTTTCTTCGATCGTACGATGGTCTCCCCCGTGCACGTGCCACTGATGTGGTTCTTATCACAGGGAGAGGCAGACCTTGCCAGGGTGCATGGCATGAACACGTTCGCCGCGTTCGTAATGCTATATGACAGATCGCTCGAGGATATTTTCGACTCGTCTCCCGAAGCTCGACTGGCAGATTTTGGACAATTATTAGGACAGGAACGTGTGGTACGCAGATCATCGTGTCCTTGCCCTGTCGATCCTAGCAGCATGATGCTCCTGCAGACGGTATTGAATGCTATCATCGAAAGCAGAATGCAGCAAATCGCACCCGATCTTGCGGAATCGGTTATCGACCCTGGATGCTGACGCGGTCAGACGTACGATGGACGAATAGACTTGTGACACGAGCTGATATTAATGTAATCCTTACTGACATAACATCACAGTTGTAACTAATACGCCTCCTGCGGCACGCTCTGCGGATGCAGTAGTCCAAGCAGTACCAAAGCCTGTCCGGACCGTCTACGGTATGGGCTTGAGGCGTGTGTCCACGTTGCACGCGCGTATCCCGTTAAAGTTCTTCCAGCTACCGAAGCACGAGAACGGAGGCGGCACCGACGCACGTCCCCGGATATGACATGCAAAAATACTCGACGAAGAATGATATGTGGGCCGATCGTCCGAAACCCTCCCTGTGGCTCCTATGCCCCTCGAGCGTCCAAATATCCTTACAGCCATATACTATCACCACAGATTTGAAATGAGCTAAGCAGAGACCGTCACAAAGGCAAGTATCCCGTGCATGAAATCGGATACCTTGCGTGATTTTGCGATCACTCTCTTGATCATCTCCGATAGCTTGAGGCGCCCTATGAGACTCTTCTTCTTGACGGTAGGTACCTCATCCACTACCGATCTCTCCTCATCGAGGTGTGTACTCTCACTCGAGCAGAGTGGGGTTTGCGTCTGTTGAAAGATTCGGGACCTCACTAAAATGTGATCAAAGAACACGGGATCGACTCACGTCCAATAGCTCTTTCAATCTCTCTGCGCTCCTTTGGGTGCCTCTCCTATCCACCGCAGCGCCATCTTCCAAGGGTAGTACCATCGGCGGACGCTGACAAGAATTCAGTATAGTGCTTGTCCATATCAGATCCGCTCGAGCTCACCTCAAGGAGCGATGCACCTTCATACTCCCTATCTATGACCAGACCCGAATCCAGGCTGGTTTGAGGCGACTCCCAGATGTAAATCTGGGAGTCGCTACATGCAGTCGCCAAGAGTCGGTCATCGACCGAGAAAGCGATACAATTGACTTCGTCAGAGTGCACGAGAATGGCAATCTGCTCGAACGTCGTAGCATTCCAAATCTTGACAGTGCAGTCGCTGGAAGCGCTAGCCACACAATTGCCACTGTGGGAGACGGAAAGGGAGTATATGATGCTGTTGTGGGCGTGCACAGGCTCGCCGATGCTTTGGCCTGTGGAGACATGCCACCGACGAAGAAGGCCATCGCTTGAGGCGGAGAAGACTTTGGAGTCGTCTCGTGACCAGGCGACTGCCCAGATTGGCATTTCCGAGTCCGCCCTGATTGGTCCGACGAGCAGCTGGCCTGACTCCCAGTCCCAGATGCGGAGACAACCGTCCCCTGAACCCGTGAGTAATCTGTAGCCCTTGTTGGAGAACTTGACGCAGTTGATCTCCCTGTCGCCTTTTAGGTGGGCCTCGTCCCGCACGACTTGTCCGCTTCCGGTATGCCAAATGTTGACGTTGTGATCGAATGATCCACTAGCCAAGTAGCGGCAGTCGCTTGAGATGTCAAGATATCTGACGCTGCTTGTGTGCGCCTTCCATGGTCCGTCGATAGCTGTGAGGACGTCGACGTCCCAGACGTTGACAGATCTATCGAGGCCACCGCTAGCGAGGCGCTTCCCGTCTGGGAATATAGCGAGACAAAAGACCGGTCCGTTGCTGTTCCCCAGAATCACTTCTGATTCGTGGTCGAGGTTCCAGAGGCGAATGGAACCGTCGTTGGAGGCACTAGCGAGCTTATTCCCACTTGGGAGGAAGACGACGGACCAGACGATCTCGCTATGCCCACGAAAGGTCCCTACGGGCTTTGGTCGCGGAAGGTGGTTGAGTGAGAGCGAAAGCATCGTAAGGCACCCGCCAAAGCTAGGGGCGAAAGAGTAAAGAGAAGTGATTCGGTCGGCGTTTGGGGTACCTTCAGGGTCTCTCTTGGACAAACCCTAGGACGCACGCAGGTCCTGGTATCACGCATGCCGGACCAGGCAGGTGGACGGCAGGCGGTTACAGATCATGACTTTTGGGATTCCAGACTTATTATTTGAGTGATGACTACAAGGGGCGAAAAGGAAGGTGAATTGTCGGACCCCTGAGTGGGTTGAGGCTGATACTACTAGGCTCGTGGGAGCGCACGAGACTCTTGCCCCAGCGTTGTGGGCCCCTTAGTAGCTCTTTCGCTCTCTTTGGGTCGCAATAACTAAGCCCACACGTGCACGGCATCCGGGTGAATGGCGTGGCGAGGAGGCAGCGTGCAAGCGTATTGCCCATACAAGGTTGGATCGAGTCGGAGGGACGTCAATAATAGGCAAGCCCTGTCGCCTCGTCGCTCACACGCGCCATTGGCCGAGTCTCTCTCTCTCTCTCTTTCTCTCTCTCTTGTGCCCGTAAATTCACTAACAGCTCACTCCATCTAGTTTCGTTTTTCAGACCCCTGCCGCTGGGCCCGGATCACTCTGACCCTTGGGTTGACGAAGCACAGCAACCTTCGACTCATGGCCAGCCTGAGGTGCCAACACAGTGCAAGAGATTAACCACCACGATGCACGCGGTCGACCGATCGACATTGTTCCTGCGCACTCGGGACTCGTACCGTAGCTACAGCGGTCGACACGATCATCCGAATTGGCAATATCAGTCGCTGAGTAGGTGGGAAAAAGAATTGCTATGATGTTGTAAAAACGAGGTGATGGGCGAAACCTACAGTAATAATAGTCACGAAAAAGAAGTAAAAAATCATCATCAATGGAATACTCCTGTGAGTTCGGTCTGCCATTCTAGACCTGTGAGTTTCCCCGGGCATTACTAAATCCATGCCAAGAAAAACTTTGAGCCCGTGGGTCTGCTAGTGCAATGGTCGACCAATAACACCACAGCACAGGTACTAGTGAAGGAGGTGGAGGTCCACTGAGCTCGATCCCGCCTGCGAGATCGATTTGTCCACCTCCTTTATGTTCGTTGGTCTTTACACGTTTACCTCGAGTGGCGTAAGCAAGGGCATAATTTCCTTACAGGGATTATTCCTCGCCTTGGTCCCTGCGAACCATGTCATCGTCCATCGTCCAGTTTCCAGTCCACCAAAAGGCCGTTCCGAGGAGTGAGAACGGAACTGCCTTTGAGCCACGCCATTGCGGGAGGCAATGTCGCTTGGCTGCAAACATGATCATGATCAAGATTCATTGAAGGGGTGACTCCGCGTCAAACATGACGTGTCTGCGATCTAGAGGAAACTTGCTCACCGAGTCAACGATGAACGATCTAATCGGCGGAGAGCGGAGAGCGGATGACCGACGGGACGCCAGTGTCCGGACTTTGCGATGCTTTCGTTTGGCATATGTTTGCAAATAATCAGAATGCGCGGACATGGATCCAATGCCCAACGCTGATCTACTCCAATGAGGGGTCAGCCAATAGCTTGGCAAGGACAATGGGTGATCTCACCACAAAGCCCAGACCGGATTCACATCGCGACAAGAATCTTGGAGCGAAAACCGGTAGCGACATTGAAGAAACAAGATCGCCACATAAGCTCCCCATTAACCAATGCCCATTTTGGTCGATTCCAGTCATCACGGTGCATGGGACGCGAATCCCTCTTCAGGAGACTCCGCATAGGCGCGTGGCAGCTCAACCCGGGGGCCCAAATCACGTGTGGTCGGGAGCGAATCCATACCTCAGCTGGGCTACTCGGTATGAACTGAAAATGTCCACTTGTCAGCTGATCGAGTTCTGATAGGCTGCAGAGGTGATGCTACTGACCTGTCTGCGGGAACAGCCGACTACGCCATCCAACATGGGATCTGTGGCAGAATGGACGCCGCTTACCCAAACTCAGATGACTTGTTTGTGGAAGTGCATCGAAGACGAACTGCATCCCGATTCTCTGCGTTGCTCCGAACGAACTCCGAGGTCCACCGGGGGCACGTATACTCGCGAAATGGTTGGGTACTAGTAGTTATTTACTATAAGTAATACGCGGTGAAATGTCGTCGGACGCACAGGAAAACGCACCTTCAACGACGGTTGCAAAGAACATCGATCGACCCACCTGTGAATTAGCGGTGACATTCACTGTGTACAGGACCGTTCACTCTCGCCCATGTCACAAGTTGCGACCTGGAACCACCGAATCACCGTGTCGGGGTGTTAAACCATTCGGTGCGTGCCAAGGGCCCAGAGATCCCTGGTCACCGCCGCTCGGAGTTGCGCCCATGCGATCGTCCCCATTCAATTGATCCCGGTCTAGTCGTTAATTAAGTACCCCCCCACACTGAACGTGAACCCAAGCCATGTTAATACTCGTGGGCCGACCTCTGGCCGTTCCACAATGACATTGAACGTCGTCCCCAATCAGAACAGGTCCAGGGCCTGAAGTGATACATCGTGACCATTTATGTAGTCTCACCGACGTTGTTACGTCTGCGAGACGGCAGTGCATGGCGATGTGACTCCGAGAATGCGAGAGAACCCCCCCCTCCTTCGGATTCGGGATGTGCACAGCGGCCGTGGTCAGTGTGACAAGAATTTCCGGGGTAAACGAACAGCAACATCCACGGACTTTCATTGCCCGAGTCCAGCGCAGACGAACGAACGAACGAACGCCAACTTCTTCAGGTGCACCGGCGGGCGCTGGCGAGGCTTCCAGCCTGGAACGCACAGAACTCTTGATCAAGTGCTCGAAATTGGACCGTGTAGTACGAACTTCAAGTTGAAAGCCGCGGCGGAGTTGTGGCGGTGGCAGCAGTCATTCAATGATGTACTACATCGTCCGCGACGGCGGTCTAGCTCCCCGGATCAATCTGGGCTTGCAGCGGAAGCTTTTCGACAAGGAGAAAACTAGATCTGAGCGCCCTGGTCCCGACGCTTCTACCGAGCCCGCGCAGCTCCTCGGACCAGCGAGCATACAAGCAGGTATGTAATTCCTACCAAGGGCAGACTCTGCCGAGCTGCGGCCCAGCACGGTGTTTCATGGATGTACATGGGGCCGTCCGGGCTGTCGAGTTGCAAGTTGCCTTCAGCGATCCAATATAGCGGGCATGCGTCAAGCATGTGCATCACTAAACGCCACGGATGATGTTGTGGATCGACAAAATGAAAATGTACAAAAAAAGTAAGCAAATGGCGAACAAGCAAAGCAAGTAGGACAAACTAGCTGAGATAGAGAGATGTTAGGTGAAGGAATAGGCTTAGAAATTAATCACTAAAGGGCCTGAAGCCGAAAGTCCATTCGATTGAAAATGTCAGTGGGAATGGTCTCGCAAAAAATGTGCAATCGGTCACTTCCACCAAATATAACCCAAATATATTAATTTAAATGAAGACAAACCAAACATGAAAACTACTCATGGTCGAGCGCCATATAAGGGTATGTCAGATTCGGATGAACTTTTGGAGGTGAAACAAACTCGAACTGGGAGGCGGTCTCAAGGCTTTCCCGGCTTTCTGATTCTCGAGAAGGGGCAGATAGCTGTGATTGAGACGAAGACGCAGACCCTGCTAATTGCATGACGACAGAGGACCGTGCAGGTGGCCTCGCCGATAACAGGTCTTGTGATGCTGACGAGTAGTGATGGCTTGGACCCATTCTTGACCGCGCGCCAGATTTCCGACGCTCAATGAAGTTGCTCCCAGTTCGAACATGGTTGGATGGCAGGTATTGCTCTGGAAGTTGAGGATTAGGCGGTATACCACCGTCTAAAACACTAGGTCGTCTTGGCTTGATCGTCTCGTTCGAAATTGTTCGTTCTGAACTCTTTCGTGGCTCGAACCCATTCGTCTGCTGCGACCCCGTACCTGCCACAGACTTCCAAGATTTCAGTATGGATTTGCGAATGCCTGGTTTCTCTGAAGGTGAAGTATTTAGAAGAACAGCCGGTGAATTTGGTCGGGAGCCTGAAAGGGAAGGTCTTGTTGGGTGCAGTGAATACGGCAGTTCTTGATCAGACGGTAGCTGATCCAGATGCATTTTCCCATTCAAACTTCTCGGAAAGGGCAGTGTCATGTATGGGTCAGTCGGGGTGGACGGGAGGGGTGAAGTGGAAAGCTGATATGAAGTCCCTATAGGCTGCGGTGGAGGAAGAGCACCAGATGTTGATTTACTCCTGCGCCACAACTTCTTGAAGCCTTTCACGCTGACCAGCGGTGGAGTCGACTTGGTCGTTTTATCGCTTAGGTCCACTGTAGTTGATGAGTCAGCTGAAAAGCGACTCGAGGGAGTCATCGATGGAAAAAATGCCCCTGAGCCGTCGTCCATCGACGACACTGAAGGTCGTGAACTGGGAGGTTCATGAGACAATGTGTGCGCAGTGGGATCCCAGTAGCTTGCACTGGTACCGTGTCAACTTCATAGACAGACGGATGTCGACTAAATGGATCTGGAGGGAGTGGGATCGGGGAGTCGGAGGCAAAGTTCATTTGGTGAGGAGAAGGGGAAGGAATCGCCGTAGAGTATATAGCTTGGTCGAGTTCTCGACGTCGTAGTTGGCTTTCCGTCGGTATAGTGGATGGAGAAAACGATGCGGATGCAGCCATGAAGGCCTTCGGAGCACCGGTGGAGATGCCATTCAAAGCCAGTCTTGGCGGTGAAGGCGCAAGATTCGTAGGCCGCGGAGGAGAACCATTTGCTGTCTTGGTCACCGACGCATAAGGAATTGATGGCCATACATTAGGTGAGGGGCTTGAAGATGTACTTGTGGGGCCCATCAGACACAGCAAGAAGTGGGGAGGAATGATACGTACTCGGATGAGGTTGCTGCGCGCGACTGTGATGCAGTCGAAAGGTCGCGTTGGTGTGTCATCTTCGCATCCACATCCGAATAAGTTGCTGTCTTCAATTGCTTAGGTGAAAATTGAGCAAGGGTCTAAATTCGCTCGTTAGGTTATATGTCGGCTAGCAATTTAATCACGCCTACCTTCTCAATCTCATCTAGTTTCGCTTTCATGAGATATTGACTCCGCCGTCGGTCGTTCGGATCGTTTTCGTCGTACTGTATTAGACGTCAGTCTCGGAAGCGAGGAGAGGAGCGACTGCCAACCTCTTCATCATCGTCTCCCAGATCCAACCCAAGATCTAGGTCTTCGAACACGGTGCACACTCGTTTCTCTTCGCCAGGGCTTCGCGATCGCTGATACTCTTGCTCTAACTCAAGAGACGAGCCTTCCTTGTTGCGGAAATCCACGACGTCCGGCGTTCCCTCTATCACATTGGTCGTGGGTGATTTCGGAACCAGAACCGAGGGCGGGGGCATGGGTCGCTTCCCAACAGTGGAGGGTGTCGACTTCCGCTTGGATTCCATGGCGTCTGGAATCGATACACTGAGAGGGGGACGTGATACTCGTTGTATGATATTCGAACTTCATCGACATCATTGGCTTCATCATCCTCTTCTTGTCTCTGCTCAGGGACAGTGGCAAGCGATGTTGCGTCCAATGCGAGCTCTACCACGTTAGGATTATCATTCTTCCGTCTTATCCCGTCCGAATCAGCGTGAATATCCGTCCAGGCCTCTGCGTCGGTACCAAATACATCCCCAAGTGGGTCACGTTCCGTAGAAGTCATGCATGCATCGGCATCGGCATCCGGAGATTCCGAGAGAGGTGCGTATGCTTCGTTATCGAATTGTTCCTCCTCATCAGAGTCTTCCTGAGACCGCAAGAACGGTGGTTTTTGCATTCTCTTCATTAGGTCATCCGGAGCTCGCTTCTCGTCTGCTGAGCTGCTCGAGTCGAGAGTCCGTGGTTGAGAATCAGAACGATGAGTGGAACGGCTCTCCGGTCTTTTCATACGTCGACTTCGCGCCCATGGCTCATACCAAGTAGCTTTACGTCTGTCAATGTCAAATTCTACCTTGGCGAGGATTGGTATGATGGAAGTCGAGTTCAAGCCAGGTAGCTCGATACTAGAAAGTCCGTGATCTGACGAGGGGGAGGTGCCTGGCGTGACTGGTTCCGAAAGGGGCGACGAGGCATCCGCGGACTTGTCAGCAGAACGGGTATCTGAGACGGAAGACGCGGTCGAAGTGGAGGAAGGAGTGATTGGGTACGCGAGGGGATGTGGCTGCTCAGTCCGCGTCGGAGTAACCAAAGGCCGTAAGGACTGCGACAGGCCGCTGTGCTCCGCATTAAGACCCAAGCCTATAGGATGGGGGACGATACTGCGAGATAATGGGGCGACCTGCTCTCGTTCTGCGCGAAGAACTCTTGTCCAGATGCGTTTCCAAACTTCCTCTGACAACCTCGGGCCCGCTTCTTCTCCGCTGGTGTGGCCGAAGGACGGAGAAGAGAAGGGGATAGGACTGTTCTGCCTGCTCTGCGAAGATGTAGCCACGAGGTAAAGAACGATTCCGATGGTACTTGGTAAAGCATATTCCCTTGCGATGACGACTAACTGGGACTGCAGGGTAGACTGGAGCGCACGGGGAGGGACAGGAACGGGGACCCGAGGGACAAGGAAGGTGGTGGGGATAAGAAAGATGTCGTCGTCGTCTTGTCGGAGAGAACATGGGGGGAAGACCGGGACGTGGACGGAATATCATGGCCATCGTGTTCGTCGTTCGTGTTGTTGTGGTCGCAGTCGCAGTCTTAGTCGAGCTGTTGTTGTTGTTGCCGACATGTCAACGGCAAGGAAGAGGGAAAGAGCGGGCAAGGAGAAAGAGAGAGCGAGAGCGATAGGAGTGAGGACGACCTGCGGGTAATACCCGTGTCGGGTGCGGGTGCGGGTTGGGTTGGGGGTATAGCCATGTCATTCCAGAAAGAATATGATTCGATCACAGATGGGCTGCCTGGGACCAAAAGCATAGGACAGCGTGCCTGATTGGTACAGCACAAAATAGCGAAACGACCCCGCAGTGCAGATGCAGCACTGGTGGGCCCAGGATAAGCTATATATGTTGCGACTCGGGCTGCGTACCCTGCATTCTTACCCCGTTATCTAGACTGCCCAGGCGGCGAGTTGGAAGTTATTTGTCTGATGTTCGGCAATGGATGTTGCGTAACGTTTTGAAAAACGTTCAGCATCGATAGGCACCTTGAAGTCGTTCTAATCCTGCGAAGATGCTTTATCTTTTGCAACTTGCGGTGTCAAATCGAACAAAGCAGATCGCATTGACGCTGACCATGAACATGTCTGAGTCAAAGGTGGCGAGATCGAGAGTTGACTACGGGGCATTGAGCATCATAACGGGCCTGCCGGAATTTGAGGTTGTTCGTAACTAGCATATCTTAGATCACCGATCCGTGGAAAGGCGCGACTCTCATATTGGCAGAGTCAACTTGAAGCTTGTCTGGTATTCGACAAAACGTGACGGCACGGAATGAGTGTCTTGGTGTAACAATAAGCCGTGATCACAGTCTCGCGTTCTCGGGTGGCAATCTACATTCAAATATATTAGCACGGAGCTGATGACTCGTTACGAGACGGAGGAGACGCAGATACTGAATTATGGGGCATACTGCTACGGGGAAACAGCGTCGGGACTTTTCTTCGTGATAACGTCAAGGACCGCACCAGTTTAAACAATCAAAGGACGAAACAGAAGGAAACCACATAAATACACAAGTATGGTCGGCATCCGCGTCTCGAACACGGTACTTGACGGCGTGGAACGGGAAAGAGTCAGAGGAGGCGACAAACGGGTACCAGCACCAGGGCTGTACGATCTGTTCGACGCTGTCGTAGGCGGACGAGCGGCAGCGGCGTTTTTCCATGCAGACTGCTTTGCCCGTAGACCGAGGAGGAGCTTGCTTATCAGGTTCCGTATGTCTGGTAGATATCGATCGAGCGCGACCGGCGAGGGTTCGTCGCCCAGACAACTATCCAGTGTCAACCGGAGTTGGGCTGGTATTGTGTGCAGATCGCTGCAAGCACAGTGCGCACACTGCAACATATTACAACGCGGGCCGGATCAACAAGAGAGAGGATGGGATCAACAAGAGGATGGGGCCGTCCTCACTGAGTCATCTATGCGCACGTCGTTGGGATGTATCCCTGGAAGGCTCCTACGACGGCGTTGAATTCGACGGCGAATTGGACGTAGCAATTGGAGACGTCGTCGGGTGTTGCTTGGGCGGAACCCAGCGGCACTAGAGGGCGGCTTCGAGGGCTTGCATGTCGCGGATGAGGTTGTGCACGATCGTCAGGACGTCTACGTGGGAACTAAGAGGGTGTCAACAAGGGATGCGATGGGTGCGAGGATGGCTCACGGGAGAGTGATGGACTGTCGGGTGGGAGTCGTGGCGTTGTCGTCATCATTGGTTGCATCGTCGTCACGTCGCCTCTTTGTGATAGTGTTGTCGGTTGACGCGATGGCCTGCGTCGCGTTCTTGCGTCAAACAAAGGTGAACTTGGGCATGATAGATACTACTGACCTGTAGTATGATTCTTGCGAACACATGATTGCACAACTCAACGGATGGTAAGTTGTCCAGCAGGTTCCACAACCGTTACATCCGCCGGCAACTGCGGCAGGGCGGGGTTCAGCCTCTGAATGAAGGCGACCTCCACGACGGCGCGGACCCAGTTCTCAGTAATACCATTGGTAATCAAGAAGAAATGGGCGTCTCCAGGGCTCAGCGTAACCGTGACACGGACGCGGATGTTAAAGCCTGTGTTGTCTGTGAAAGCGTGCGGGACTATGGTCTATGTCCGAAGAGGATGCTCGGGCTGTCTAATCTGCTTGCTCGTCCGTCTGACGCCCCTCTCCGAGGATTAGCGGACCACCGACACGCTTGGGCAACGATATACAGTAGAAGTAGGGGGCAGGTAATGGAGCGGGAGATAGCGGTTTCGAGCCTGCGAAAGCTCTCGTCAGGGGGCACCGCTACCCCGACCGCTGCCCGGAGTCCGAGGCCGTTCAGGGTACCAGCTTCCAATGTTACGCCCTATGCGGGGAGTTGGCCGGCTCGCAGAGGCGACGGGGGCATGCAAGGGGCGCGACCCCGGATGGATTGGTCGCAATTCGGGATGCACGAGTGGGGAGGGGGATACTCCCTGCTCGAGGGAATGGGAGATGGAGGAAAGGGAAAGGTGATGCCCACAGGTGGTGCTGGCAGGCGAGACCCTTTCGGATTCCCGTCGGCACTTTGGCGCTGCCATGCGGAACCCACGGTGACAGCATTTCACCGTGGGATCCCTCTCTGCCATCCGAGTAGGATTCGAGTGACATAGAAGTCAAACCGGATCTGGAAGAACTAACAGCTGAGTCAACCGCACTCTTTGCTAGTCCCGCTAAGTACCTCGTCGTGAGGCACGGGTTGCCAGTGGCATCCCGACGTGGAAAATTCAACGACAGCGAACAGGCCAGATTTTCTCGGGATAGTAAACATAATAAACGAGGTTGGGGAGAGTTGTATTAGTGCTTAGAAATAATGAGAGAGAAGACGTATATACCATGGAAAGAGAATAGCCTGCTAACTGTAATTGATGTTGGATCGGAGGTAGACCACTCGGGGAGGGTGAACTCTGTCGCATCCTGGAACAATATGGTGATGTGGCTCCAGCCCTTGCGAACGAACCTCTTCCGAGCAGGGGTCGATGAGGTCGGTGAGGTGGAATTGGGAGACGGGAAAATGTTTATCAATGAGCTCGATGTTGTGACCTATCCATCGTAACTCACGTAAAGGTAAAGAATGAGAAGAACCAACACCGGTGCCACCACGCCAATGTTAATCAACTGGCCAACGAGTTTCTGCGAAGGATTCTTGGTGCGGAGAGCGCGAAGATGGCTCACGGAGAGATGCGACACGATATTCCCATCGCGAAGCTACTTCGATTCCTGTGACACACGTCAGCTTGACCCCAAGTTGTAAAACTGCGAGTCAGGAACAATGCACGAGGATAGTCTAGGCGGCAACAAACTTTGTCGAGATGCGTCTGCTAATCGTTGGCCCGGAGGAAGGAAATGAAACAATGCCATATGAACTTGAAGTTGGGCACTATCGCCTCGGCGCGAGCGAGGGCAACAGTCACTGAGAATGTCCTTTTGAGTCGACGATCGCACGATTGGCAGCAGTTGTCACGGCGTGCGGGATTCTCCGAGTCCTAAGTTGACAATTTAGCGCTCACTGGCACGGCCGTGTCTTCAATTCCCTTGCCACATCTCGGGTTCAGGCTAGTTGTCATGGATAATAAATTAATGTTGTACACGGGTCTACTAGAACTGGTAATCTTCCGAGTCAGAATTTCCAGACTCATACATGGCTGCTATCAAATCATCTGAGTCTGAGCAATCCGAACCGTTGGAGCCTTCAGAGTCTGAGTCGGAATCAAGGGAATTGCTGCCGTCTTTTCCATCTGTATCATGCATCGCCTCGTCAGACGCATTAATAGTATAAGACAGCCCGAGATCATCTACATCCAGGACAGTAGTAGAGTCCTGCACGTCCTGTTAGTTAGTCAAAGATTCTTGAGATACGGCAGAGGACGTACGTCATGCTGGTCAATGGAAGGAATATAAGGGTTGATTTCCGACAATCTCTTGGTATGAGCATATGAATGCCCGACACCAAGGCCCCAATGGTAACGCATGAGCATGTCACGGTCCGCGAATCTTGTTCGAACCATAAGTTGGGCTGATGAGCGGAACACAAAATAATAGAGGCATCCATACCTGTTGATATGATAATATTTCCAATCGTCGGCATCGCGAGCAAGTTGAGATGCAGCGATGCGATCAGGATGTAGCCTTCCATCAGCAAACACTGGCATGAGATGGCAGGATCGAAGAACGTCCGCTGGATCAACAAATCCGAATGCATTTGTCAAATGCATTGGTACGAATTTCACCTTGTCGAGGATACAGTGTTCCCAGCCTATCACAGCGGGTGATTCCGGAGGCTCAAACCATCTTACCCACAGGAAATCCAGTCGTCTTGACTGATAATCTCGGGACCCCGGGCCAACGAATATAACGTTTGCATGATAAATGCCCAGCACGCGGGCATAAGTAAACGGATGGCGTTCTGAACCTGGATCAGGCTCGCCAGCTAACAACATAATGTCGCGGTGATCGGTTGAAGGATTTAGGGTGTCCGTCTCGCGACGGAGGTCGTAGGTGGTGTAATTGACGCGGCACAATGCGTGACGATACATGCGGTTTGCTTTGAAAACCACTTGGTTCAATGCTGAGATGGTATCATCCGCCATAGCAGAGCAACCCCATTCCTGCTCAGGCTGCATTTCGGAGCCTTGGTGGATCTCGCGAATTCGAGGTAAAATGTGTCCCTTCAGTTTGGCTAGAAAATCCTAAGGAGTTGCGTCAGATAAGCCCTCGGTATTGGCGGATAAGAATCCACCTTTGCAGCTAGGTCACCGGAATGCCTTCCCACAAAAGACAGTATGTCCTCTGGATTATTCTGAGATTGACCAATGATGTGATGCTGTTCGGGCATGTTCGGAGTTAAATCATCTGCTCTCAATGCTTCTCTTTGCATGCGGATGCGGCGAATGCGGACCTGGCGTCGTTCGATGGAAGCTAACTGGGGGACAAATGCCCTATGACTGGTTCTGGCAAACCGCGCCTTGCTGGTACGATGCTCAAGCTCGCCCTGGCATCCAACGATGAGTGTAAGTAACAGCAGAGATATCTGAGAACACGACAGTACGTACAAGCTGAGTTGAATATGAATCCGTGGTCCCGTAGAGTCTAATCTGGGTGGCATAATCTCCCAGGGCATGTAATTTGTATGTTTGAAGATTAAGCACCTTCGGCTGGCGACCTGCCGTAGACGACGAGCTTTTGTTCTGTGGAACATCTCCTCGCTTCAAACTATCACGAGCCTGGCGTCTTCGGCGACCCTCTGCTTCACGGTGCAGTTCCTTCGTTGAGAACGCAGGGCATGTCACCGCGACGAATTTACGAAGTTTATCACCAAGGGATTGTGTGACAGCGTCCAGAATTTGCAGCGTTTCATCCGTGTGCATCCGTAACTTTGCCAACCCATGCCAATACGCGAGGATAAAGAGAAGCTCTTGTACTTGATGATTGTGTGGCTCAGGAAGAAGACAGATGAAAACAGGAATGGCACACTTCATAGCATTAGAAGATAGCAAGTAGAAGTAGAAGTTGTCTGCAGCGCTCACCTGCAATAAGTCTTCGAAGTCACGGGCTGTCATTCTCTTCAACTCGGATACATTCCGCCTAAAACGCCTTATTCCAGCACGCCCGAAAGCGGGAATTTGACGGTATCTGGTCTACGTTGAGCGATAGATTGGGGAATGCTACCACTATACTTACCGCCGATCAACCTCCACAAGTTTGTCGCCCTTCAAAGTATCTAAGATTCTCAGCAAGTGAATAAACACCGCTTTCCAAACACCAAGCTCAAACTCGTGTAGAAGATCAACAACGAGCATTGAGAAAAAGTCAAATCCCAGGCGACGAAGCCTCTCAGAAAAGGCATTCTGAATGAATGAAGCAGCGTGAGCAGGGCAAGTGGCACAGAAATGAGGAATCACCTTGGTTGGAACAATAGATTCTTCTTTGAGAAGCGCTTCGACCTGCGGTGTGTCGACGACATAATGCTGTTCGTAGATAAGGCGTCGTGCGGCAAAGATTTTGTCGCGTCTGTCCTGAGAGTCCTTGCGCGTCAGTATTCGTCGTTGGAGTATATCTTTCGCTGTTGCTAGATTCCCTATCCTGTGTTTCGGAATGGTACAACGCGGGCAGGGACACGCCCCAAGGTTGCGTATATTTGCGATCAACACCCTAATCGTTGAGTGAGTCATAGTGATACCTGTAATCGCTATCAACGCACTTTTCCGGATAATCTGCAGAATACGTAAAAATCCGGGGGAAAAGCCGCCGTTCAACGTCATCAGTACATCTCACGACAACACCATGTTCATAAGCATGAACGAATTCATCATCCAGAATCTCTGACCACTGTCCATGGAAAAATTCCCTATGACAATGCGTGAAAAACGAGTCGCTAGGGAGTTTGTCCCCGGCATAATCCGATGCGAAGTCTTTGAAGTCGTCTGGCAGCTGTTGTGTTCCGATCAGAGCTCAAGGCAAAGCATCCTGGTGAAGTATATCCACTTACAGTTTGAAAATAAGCAACGTGGTTGCATAGATGAGCGGACGGCTTGCCCCTGTCGTACTTGGAGTTATTTCCAAAAAACACGTACAATGGCCACAGTTTTGCGTCACCAAATGACGTTAACTGCGTCGCATCCGACCAAAACATGAGCGCAACGATTCGTCTTGGTAGATTGCATCCAGGCGCAGTTTCCATTTGCTGAAGCTGATGATGTGCTTCAAGAAAAGCTTGAGAGGTAAACAGTTCGCCGTGTACTCCAATGTCTCGAGCTTGATGTGGAGGGTGCCAACGCAGTTCATATGGTTCGTAATAAAAGCGGTGGTGGTCAGTAGAATCCAGGATCTTCTCTCGCATAACGGATATCAACGAACGGCAGTAGAGAGAGCATTTGAAATCTTTTGGTCCTGGATGTGCACAGCGTCGCGGAAATGGCACAGAAATAGTCACGTCCCTCTTCCTCCACCCAGCATCGTTATTCATCCACTCGGCATGGGGCAAGATAGCCGTAGAGTCGTTTGGGTTGGTGAAGGGAACGGTCTGAGAGCTGCAATCACCAAATGCCGCAATGTATCCCAGTTCGCGATCGACGACTGTCCAATTGGTGTTCCGAATATCGTCGGGCTGAAAGTCCGAGCTCCCAACGATGTCGAGGAGACTTTTGAAGTCTCGCCTTGACTTCGTTCCGCCTTGGTTCCAGTACCAATCTCCGAGGCGAAAAGAGTTTTCATTCGGGTATGGGTGAAAGAAATTCTCTGAGCTAGGAGTTTCACCAGCAATAGTATGAGTTAACGTTTGACTTCGGTAGTGTAGCGACTCGGTATCCTCAGGATCGTGTACAGGAAGTGTTTTGCTGTCGTACACTCGGAACAAACCAAATGAGTTCCGTTGAGTCCTGAACGTCTGGTGACGGACTTGAGGCTGAGCAGATCCTTGCTGTGCCGACAACTCGGAACAAGCCGGCGAGACAGATCGAGTTCGCGGAGGGGTTGGTGGCGTTGGTGGTGTGGGGGTGATGGCCTGAAGAACCTCGGGAGGAGGGAGAGGGAGAGGGAGCTCAGGTAGCGTGTCCCGGAACCGTTGTGGAAGTTGCCTGTTCGGTCGACGGGCCCTCCGGAGCGACAGAGGGAGTGAATCATCCACCTGTGAAATCTCCTGACTGGTCTGAGCTGGGTGTCCTTCATTTCGAGTAACCTGGGCAAAAGCATTAACTTTACCCCGTGATAAAAGTTGAAAAGGAAATGTGCGTACCGCAACATGATCCGAGTCATCAGTTCCTACAACATTTCTTATGTGGTCAACAGCGGCGCATCGAGCACCTTCTAAGTGGAAATTGTGAACTTGCACTGATGTAGTATCCGAATCTGTACCACCGGAAGGCCCAGGACAGGATTCCAAGTCGGGGGCAGGAACTTGAACACGACGCTTCTTTCGAAGGGTTTCTTGTGCACGTGCCAGCACATCAGACAACCGTTTCTTGCCTGCTTGGCAGCCTTTAGAATGTTTCGTGTAGGAGGAGGACTGTGTAAAGGAACGACCACAGACACAAACTTGAAGAGTTGCCTGGTTTAGCGCTGACATGCCAGTTTGCGAAATCTGACTATTACTATTAGTATTACGGTACGCCGTGCCTCACGAAAACCAAGTGAGGTCTCGTGACCAGGCGTTTTCCCGCATTCTCAGCTCACTGTGCATGAAACTTT
Source organism: Leccinum barrowsii (assembly GCA_038092195.1). Classification (NCBI taxonomy): domain Eukaryota; kingdom Fungi; phylum Basidiomycota; class Agaricomycetes; order Boletales; family Boletaceae; genus Leccinum; species Leccinum barrowsii. The sequence continues at coordinate 48,681 of JBBPPY010000044.1, forward strand.
CAAGTTGATTGAGAGCTTCTTTTTCTCTAGCAGACAAAATATTTTGAACAGGGCAGCACCGCGTAATTATTTTATTGCCACTGCAAACAGCACGTGCATGGAGTGTAGTGACTAGATAGGCGATAGAAATGATGAAAGGGTGAGCCCGCGGGTAGTGACGTGGATGGCAGGGTTGGCTCGAGACAACCCAGGCGATACCCACCTCGCTCACGACGGCTAGATCTATATCTTGGATCATCGCGATAGCGGTCCCTG
>JBBPPY010000045.1:0-48706 GCA_038092195.1 Leccinum barrowsii
AGAGCTTGTGGTGAGCAGCACTCTGTTACACCAGGTCATCCCCACCCAAATAGGATCATTCTAGATGATTTTCGGGAAGCAGGTACTATATCCCACCTCGTTATTTCTCAATGGGTGTTCGGCTCACGAGCGATGAAGGATACGCATGTGCCTCGTGAAGGCCGCGATCTCATCAGGAAGACGCTCGAGGACGCCAACGTCACTTGCTCGGTCCGTACCGTTCGACGTGTGTTTCGAGGTTGTTCTCATGGGGCTATTTCCTCAGTTTCTGGAGGTACAAGCTCAACACGCCTTCATTCGAGATGAGACTTCCAAGGGGCGTTGGGACGCAGCGCTTACAAGGTCTATCTTCACGTTCATGCTGGAGGTGTTCGAGAGAACGGTGGGACGAGACCTCGGGCCAAGGGTCGACGAAGGCGGTAAGATCGAACACGTGTGTTGACCAGCGAGACAGAAGTAACAGATCGCCTACCTAAATGTCCTATGAAACGTGCGGACAAGATTCAAATGTATACACCTTGTTTTGTACTGCAATCTAACTGTTCGGGTTCGAATCACAAAATTTGCAAATCCCTAATCAGCGAGGCAACGATGGACTCAAACATTCGGTCATGAAAGAGTGGAAAAAGCTTACTGTTGCTAAACAAGTGACAGGTACATCTGCTGCCAGTGGCCACACGCGGGTAACCTATGAACGGCGGTATCTATGGTAGGTTATTAGCTTCCGGCTGAAATAAATATCTTATCTTAACAGTCGCATCAACTGACCATCATGTCCAGCAAGGAGGAAAGTCTACTAAGGCAGAGGTATTCTTTGAGCGGTGCAAAGTCAGTACCAATTAATCGCGCCCCGTGACTGCCTCGCACCCTCGTTCGAGATCCAAGTATATCTTCTACTCTTGGCAGATGGCTTCGCTCCTGCAAGCTTGGAAATCGAAGCAAAAAAAGTCATGTGCTGCTATTGATTCTTGAACAGTTTAAGTTTCGGCTTTCCACCAACTTGCAACTTTTTTTTCATCGTGTCGGAGGTGGTAAAATTTAGTCTTGTTACAGTGATCAGACCGCGAACAGCTATCGACGGTTTGCCTCTCAACGCGGCAACCTCAATAGACGGGCTGGTTACCAGACTAGATAAAATCATCCGCCCGATTTTCTTATTCGTTCTTCGTTGTGCAAAAGACCGTGAATGTTTTGGTAGTGCTGGCGAGATCAGGAGAAAGATACACAAGTGTACTTTATATAAGCCTACCAATCTGTAGTGCTCGGGGTACCGAATCATAAGTGTTCACTGTTCAGTATTACTACTGTACTTTTTGATGTAACGGTCTAAGCGGCGGGCAGCTTAAAGTTACAAGTACGAGCATGAATGAACAAGGCATTTTGAAATTGAAAGAGAATTCTACGACACTCCATTTCCTATCTTTGGACCAGCTGGCACTAAAAAAATCAAGCAAGCTTTGCAAATCCGACTCTTGAGTTACCATAGTCGAACGTAGTGTAGACGCTCTGGAGAAATACATCGCCGATAATCCATAATGATGCTAGTCACAAAGAATAAAGGGATTCAGTGGTCAGCGTGGAGTCCTGCAAGAAGTGCGAATAGGAAAACTTACATGAAAGGGCGTCCATACCGATAATCCCGCTGACGCAGTCAGACGAGTCAGCAGAAATCTGCCCGATGTTGAGGGCATCAGCAGAAATGGTGAACTCAGTTCCCCCAAAAGTAAGGCTTATGGTGGGGAATGTGCTGCACGGGACTACAGAGTGTCAACGCTGCCCAAGTGCCAAACGGCCCAAACTAGACCAGATCTCACAAGTATAGTAACCCTCTCCAACGCTGCTCGGTGCAGCTTTACCACCAAGGGTATCATGCAGATTCTTGACTTGTGACGGGGTGCCAACGATGAGGGAGGTACCAGTGTCGATGATAGAGTCTATATTACTTAGAAGAGTCTTGCCGTTCCCTTGAACGCTGTCCATTTTCACCTGCCAGTAACCCTGATGGTCCAGCAATTAGTCTGTGAACGCCCATGAACATTGAACTTCGGCTCACCTGTACCGTTACAGGGGTGTAGGCGAAGTTTCCAGTGTATAGCTCTGTGTTTGATCCTCCGATGTACAGCTCGGCCCCAGAAGAAGAGAGCTTGAAAGAAAATACTGAATCGGTCACCGCTCCCTCGTTAACGAGCGACTCGAACACGGGGCTCGCCCCATAAGACGAGAGAGTCCGAAAAGCCAATCCCATGATACCGTCTGAAGGGAACCGAGAGATGTCGAAGCCGGACGAGTATTCATTCGCAGCACCAAGAGTCTGTTTGGTCGCCTAGGTGGCCGTCAGAGGTACTCATGTCGCAAGCCATGGGAAACATACGGTAAAACCGGCAATGGATACGGTATCACTGTACTGCACACCAGAGATACTAGATCCATCCGCAAAACTGATGCTGAATGTCCCACCCAAATCTTTCGCGGTTGAAGACGAACTTGGGTCCCAAAGAGTGTGACCGGCACAGCTTGAACCACAGGAAGACGATGGCACTATTAGATCGCTGTGTGGATTTGAACAAAAGAACGGAGTGTACTTGTCTGAAAATACCTACCTAGAACCCGTGTCGAAATCGACTAAGACAGATATTAGAGCAAAGATATAAAAGAAAGGCAGAAAAAAACTACCGGTGAAGGACTCGGCAGGACTGCCGACCGAAATGGTGCCATACCAGAGTAGAGTCCCGCTACCTTCAGTCAAGGCATCGCTGGCTCCACGCTTTCTTGCCCCATTCGGAGCAGCGGGGTGCGTTTTCCCGGTGTTTTTCTCATAATTGTCGAAGCCTCGGAGGATCTTACTAGAACCGCCCATCTGAGAGAATGAAAGGCAATAGCACAAACGACGTACGCATTGACCAATGCTACATGGGAATGAAGTGCATCGAAATCGACAGTTTTGTTAGCGTTCACAAATGCAGAGTGGTTTTTTTTGGTGATAGGGATCGCCTTGCCAAAGCTCTGCCCAGTAGGCTGAGGGGCGGCAGCGGCCAGAACGGCCAGTGCAACGATTGACGTCACGAGAGCCAAACGCATCTTCGAAAGCTGAGGATATGGACAGTAAATTCGACGAGGACTCAAACAGCAGCTTGCCTATCATATTATAAATACGGACGCACATGAGCCAAAAATCGTTTCATGCCCGCAGCCTGCATCACATGGTAGGTTGCGGTGACAACGGAGTTTGGGCTGAGACATATGTGCGGAAGAATTAAAGTAAGAGCTTACCTCTAGTGAAACATCTGCTCACTCTGCCCAAAAAGCTCCATTGAGTATGCACTATAGCCTTGCCTAAGGCAGCACAAGTAACCAGAGATCAAAGCCACGTCGTTACGGTTCAAATATTGGTCCATTGGTTTCAGAAGGATGGGTGGTACATAGTTACTTTGCTGAGGGAGCCCCATGTGAATACGAAAGTTGCTGCTCCAACTTCGAAATATCCATTGGCAACAAGGCTTGTGTGATGTGGACTCTGTGGAGATGATTTGGTGTTTGAACCAACCTAAGAAAGTAAGTATCATAGGCAACAATCGTCGCAAAAACGACCGGGGCGCGCCGGCAGAGACCAACATCATTTTGAATCCAGGGTCAGAATATTTACTAACGTCATTAATTGATTGTAGAGTTTTAAGCTTCCGCCATTCGTACTTACATACGAAAACGACAAGAATATCTCACGGCGCCGTGTTACGTTGTGACAAGACTCCTCTGCAGATCGGCGTCCTCTGTATAGTAAGTATGCAAGTAGGCCAAATCTAAGTCTATTCGTGATTCAAATAGTCCAAAGGTAAGTACTAAACGCGATCACAGTATTCCTTTTCAAGCGTCGCTCGGTCAATCGAGTGCCAACCAGTGCACCCGGGCCCGTTCTGTTGTCAAGGCTGCGAAGTCATGAAGCTCAGCTGGTAACAGCGGCTGCTCGCAATCAATAGACACAAGTGAACATACTTGGTTGTTACCTCGCTCTTGAACCAATCGCATGAATCCGATATCCTCTGCCAGTGGCAGGCTGCCACGGTTTGTCTCAGAAAGCATCGTGGGTGCCAGTGGCGGGCACGGGCCGGGACAACCAAGGCCATTGTTGTCAAGCACTCTCGATCTCACCCGCCTCCTGGAAGGTACACTCATGCTCTCGATATTAGTCTCTAGATGCGGCGAAAGCGATGATTCTTCGGATGAGTATTTCATGTCCCGATTACAAACCGACTTCGGCGACTTGCAATTGATGGAACTGCACCACCATGTCATCCAGCCTTCCCTTGTATCCAGGTTACAAGGAATGAAGGCAGGAGAAACTAACACGAAAGTACGCAGTGTCAATGTCAGTCTGGTCAATGCATCTCAACGATCATATGACTCGGTTTGGAAACAAACACTACACACCAACAGGTTGCTTGATCACGATATTCAGTAAATTGGAAAATGGAGATGGTACGTTGATCATCGATTACACCCAGCATGCGACGAGGCGTGCGATGATGTGAGCTAGGTCAATTCAAAGAACTCGATGAGAGAATGTCGTGTCGATGCTAGGTCAACTCGGTCAGCGCCGATCTGTAAGTTCCTGCACTTTGGTTTCTTCGTCCCCCACTTCGGGTTCGTACCCCGCTGTTCCTCGGTAGCAAGGTCGGTAGTAAGTTGCAACAGAAGGACGAATCATACACGAGTATCCAGAGGGGGAGAAAAAGCATTGTGAAAAAGACGGAAAGTATGCACTCGTCACGAGGATGGTTCCACCCCAATCGCGTCGACCATTGTCGTCAATGTAACCTTGGGTCTTGATCAGTATTGGGTCCCTCAAGCTTCAGTCCCGACTGCCAGTACAGTGGAACTGTGGGCTCTGCACTGGTGTGAATGCTGTTGAGGACGTACGACGTATTGTTAGCGTCGCGGATGGTGGTGGATTGATATCGAGGACGCCCTCGACGGGCAACCGTTACATCACAATAGGATCGCGAGTCCCTCATCTCATCATCGTTGAAGGTAACCCCAGAGCGAATCTAAGCTGCGTCTGTAAAATTGATCACAATATTTGGTAGAATTGTTTTAGGACTACAGAAGAGTGACGAACAATACCAGTGACTCAGTAGAAACTGAGGCTACTATGATGATACACACAAGAAGAGTACGCGAGGGAGTGTTGTTGACTAGCTTGGGACATGTGCTCAGAGTGTACCTGAATGTTATCAAACAGTAACATGTTAACAAGAAAATCATCAGTCATGATTCTGTAATGGAGACAAGGAATAATTACATCTGTCACTGAGATGGGGGGGCTGCAATCATGGCTTGTTTTGAGTGTCCTGCTTGTGCTGGCACTGGGTCTCAGCGACAAGAAATAAAACAAACGAAAAAAGAGATACCTTGGGCAAGTTTTTGAGTCTCCGTGGTGCATAAGGTAACATAGAGGAAGTGTGCCGGACTGGTGAGGAATCCTAAACGGGGTCCGTATTCATTGAATGTGAGAAAAACGGTGTCTGCCACCGCTCGTGCAAACGCGTAGCAAGATGTCTTGAGTAAAGCGTGCGTAGGGACGTTCTGGCTGATAAGACGAATGTGTAGGGAGATGTCGGCGAGAGATGGGGCTCGGTCCACTTCCCAAGTGAGATTATGGACCGTGTCAGGCTGACCAAGAACACTGACGGTGTCGTCTGCACGCCATAAAGGCCGATGCGAGGCAGCGGGAGAGGAGTTTTGGGTTTTCACGAACCGAACGAGCGATCTTGATAGTGTGTTGCAACTGGACTGACGGTCACGAAACTGGACGATGAAAACAATAAACTCATGTTGAATGCTTGCGTCGACAAAGTAGTAGTTGCAAGACAGCTGATCGTCTCCCAATTCCAAGAACAGTTCGCATCGAGACGGGACTTTGATGTCATGCAACTGCAATTCCTAGTTTTCTACTCGGACACAATCGAGAATTCGACGTTGGGTGGGTAGGTCGCGCATATTCGCCTCGGTAACGACTGCGAATTCGAATTTGCCGAAGAGCACATAGTATGGCTGTCCCTCGGGGTGCACGTAGGGCTGCCAGTCTGCGGTCAAAGATATGCTTGAATGGGGAGATGTGGATGTGTGAGATGTGACTGTGGTGTCATACTAATTGGCGATGTGCGGACCGACCTGCCACTACGCAAAGCCGGAGGTCCCCGGCCAATCCTCGGCTGATGATTTGAGGACAGAGCTGGACGCTGAAGGATGTTTGCCTGAGACTGGTCACTGAACTTACTCACCAGCCGGAGCGGAGACCATGGCCTCTCGAAGCACCGCCACCCGCCCTAAACGCGTCACGGCAACACCAGACTTTTGGACATTGAAGTCATATCAGTCACCGCTTCGTCTCAGGAAGCCTCCGGTGTAGAGGACCCTGAAACACAGTTAGGTGAGCGTCTGAGGTAACCCGACAGCATATGAGTCTATTGACAGGTTCACCAGCTACCCTAGAAAAAAACTTTGGCGGTCGCCAATTTACTCGTTTTTCAAGCTGGATGCCGTTTTGCAGTTGATTGGGTTGATGGTCGCCTCACGCATTTTTTTCCATGTCCTCTGTCAGCGCTTCGCACCGTTCAGGAAGTAGATGATTTTTTCCAACATCTCTTGCTCCCGTCTCCTCGACGGATGAACTTGACGAATATCTCAAGCAACCAAACGAGTCTGTCAAGGATCCTCTTGAATGGTGAAACGAGAACAAATCCAAATATCCAAACCTTCACCGCATGGCTTTGGACTACCTTAGCGTACCTCGTGAGTATTTCACACGAAACCGATTGTCTGGCCGCTCAACTCAAGAGTTACTGTATCTCGGATCATGGAGCCGCCATGACTTGATTATTTCTCAGGATATCCTTGCAGGGACTTGATCGAAAAAACGAAAGCACAGTGAGTGGGAGACTCCGAGTCAGTGATAGTATAATGTAGTGCACGCATAATATCTGCAAATAATAATACCTCATTGTCACCCTTTCAAAGTCAAAGCTTCAATGTTGGTCACTCGCTGAGCGACACCGTGATCCCCGCGGGTTTCACCCATACCCGGGCCGCGTGTTGCACGGGTCGGTGTGAACTCGTACCCGCAGAGGTACGGTGTCGGCGGGGTACGGGTGCGGTGTTGACTTTCCGACCCGCGGTGTTACCCGTGTGCAACCCTAACGTCGTCGTCGTCGATGATGTGGCGCGCGACGTGACGCCGGCGACACGACAACACAACGAACGACCCCCGACACGACAATGACGACGCGACGACGCTCGTCCACCTAGATACCCACGGGTTTTGACGGGTACGGGTACTGTACGGGTAGGTGCTGGGACACTCACGGGTTCACCCGTGCAGTTCCCTAAGGTCCTGTTTGCAGTGGACACAGATCCGACGCCAAGTTGAGCACGGGGAAGAACGTAAGTTACTACATAACTGTAATCCGAACGTAGTGATTGGACTACACTACTCTACATCAAACTCCCAAAGTTATGCTAGGCCTTCCTGACAGACCACGGGAGATTGCGACCGTGACAATCAATGTCATCCAACACGCGACCGTCCGGTGATTCACTGCGGGCATGTCGAACCTTGATGGCCGCGACACATATTCAGACAAGGTGGGCCGACTTGTTGCTCGCAGTTCTCAATATCAGAGACTGGGATAGCAACAATGAGAAAGACGACCGTGAAGGGACTCAAACCTTCCTTGTCGCGGCCTCCGTTAATCTAGAATCGCGCGGAATTGTAACTTTCCCCTTCCCTCGTCCGTGGTAGAGACCAGCCTCAACTGGATTTCGGTCTGTAATGGGAGTTGTACAATCTCATCTGTGAGAACTCACCTGAGACTCGACCCGCAGAACTAAATAGGAGAGGTTTGCGGCAAGGCTATAAAGACAAGAAGCTTGAAGCATAGATTGCAACGGACTATCGACAAGGGTCAGCAACCACAACAGCAAACCGGTAGGTCTCATTGAGGTCCATCATGATCTCCCGTTCTGCGCTCTCCTTTGCTCTCGTCCTCTCGACCCTCCTCGGGCTTTCCACTCGTGCGAATGGGTGGTGCTATGGTTGCGGGCCCATCGCCGACCCGGCTACAGAGCAATATGATATGGTGACTAGCTGGACGTGTTCTGGTGACACCGTCACCTGCTATTACGCCGATACGTCAGAAGGACCTGCCGCGTGCATATGGGACTTTCCTGATGGGGTTGATGGGGTAAGTGCACACGCCATTAAGGGGGGGCTGTGTGTATTGACTTTGATCCCAAGGACCCCGTTCAGTCGGCTGACTCGTCCCCTATTTGCATCGATAATGCGTACCTCGGCATAAACAAGTTTTGCGGGGGGACCGACAGCCCTTGGGGCTATGGATATGGTTGTACGGCTCCATCAGGCACTGTTTGAACAGTCACCATTGGTTCTTGTAGATTTTGTATGCATGCAGCTCGGATCGAGTAGGCGAAAGCGTATAATGGCTTCCGGACTTGATTTCTACGCGCGCGGATAAGCTTAACAAAGCTTGAATGGAACCAAAACGCTACTTAGTACTAGGGTCGCCGCTGCACCGTTGCACCGTTGTTGCATCTGTCGTGATCGGGGGCGTAATCACTCCTGGACTGACATCCCGGCTCATTATGTTTTGTGAGGGGATAACCGTAAACTTCTCGGTGGCTGTGTCATTCCTATGACTTTCGCTACACTTCCAGTCTATCCTTTACCAAAGGGATCGTCAGCATCGCAGGTAGCACAGTTTCACTCGAATCTGTCCAATGCACTCGCACAAGTAATTTCACTACCACCAACGAAACGGGACACTCCTTCGACCCGCGCATTTCTCTCCAGCTATGCTAGCGATGCCGCACGACAGATCCTCGAAGCACTCATCTGGGAAGATGCACGGCCCATGAAGCAAGACGATCGCTTGCGCCAGCGTGTCCTTCTCCTTGCAGAGAAGCTCGCACCTTCCAGACCAGGACTGGAGCTCAAAACACTACTCGATCTCTGCCTTGTCTTTCCCTCCAAGATCACTCGCTTGAGATCAGTTTTGTCTGAGACGCCCGACCTGCCTGCCACGTTTGCATCCGAAGTTGTTCCCGCGTTCACGTCGCAACTCTCACCGTCGCGATCCTCAGGGTTATACGGACTCCGAAAAACAGCTCGCTGTTTGACGAGCCTGCTTCGCCCCAGTCCATCGAATCTTATTCGACCGTTTGCGCACAGCAAGGAATTCATCGTCGCACTCGCGCGGGCGTACGATTATGGTCTCACAGCCATCGCTCGTTCATATGGCGGCATCCGGATAGGCATCGCTAACCGCGAGCTCGACCACTGGGAGAAACTATGGCTCGACACCAAAGTAGACATCGTCGACGCCTTCCATCTCATCGTGAAGACGATGGTACAAGACATCTCACTGACTTCGGGTACGGAACTTGCTGCCGAGGCAGACCGGGCGTTTGGAGTCGTGTTCGCACTGCTCGACATCGTTCCACACTCGCAGACTACGGGGTCTGCTGAAGCTGTCCCGTTCCTCAATCGCACCCTCGTCGCAGATTATCAGTATGCATATGAACTGAACAAGACTTTGGCTTCCGCGTTACGCAATGTCTCGCGTGACGACGGGCGGATGGAGCTCTTGGAATCTGCCTTGCGTTCCCTCGATGTCGAGTCCTCGGGTGGAAATACCAAAGATCCCGGCGCTCTCAAACTGATCCTTCGTTCGTCCGGATTTGTCCCAGGAGCCTCCGGCAAGCCTGCATCCACCGATAAGGGTAAAGGAAAGGCGACGGCTTCCAAACCCATTCCACCTCCTGACCTCGATCTCGACTTGCGGGTGACGCAAGTGCTGGATATATTCCCCGATCAATCGCCCGATTACATCCGCAAACTCCTGATGCATCCTTCCTTCCCGTTCTGTGGCAATGCGGAAAAAGTCATCGAAGCTCTCTTGGAGGGAACTGCTCCCGACGAGGATGCACTTGCAGATAACATCTCGGAGGGGGTTTCGATCAAGGTTCCTGAAATAGAAGTCCCGATGGAGAGAAGGAATGTGTTCGATCAAGATGTCATGGATCTCAGTCGCGTACATGTCGGCAAGAAAAGGTGCTATACATTCCCCTGCCGTTCATATGGGCTACTAATATCTCGCATACAGGCAAGAAGCATCGTTGATTAGAGACAGGGCAGAGATAGAACGAATGAAAATAGAGATACTTCGACGGGTTGAAGAGCTATCCGAGGACTCTGATGAAGAGATTACAAAGCCCAAGGCGCTGGACGTGACCGATCTAGACGATGATCTCGATGAATTTGGCCCAAGCGTCGTCAAGGTTCTAGGTGATGGGGAGGACAGTGGCGATGAAGAAATCGACGGAGAGCGTGGCGTTGACCCCATCAAGCCAGAAACAATACTAGAGCGGGCCTACATCCGAGATCATAAGTTGTTCGACCGAGACGCTGAGACGCGGCGAAGCAAGTCGCGCGCCGACCTCAAGCAACAGACAAGTGAACATCACGTTATCAATTTTATCTCTGAAAGTCACTGAGCTTTCCTTTACAGGGTGGACGGACGAGCAAATAGAGGGCTGGAGAATCATGTTTGAGAGAAACGTGAGTGTTCACGTATGCATACATTCCTATTCTCACATATATGTGCCATCCCAGCCGAAGAAAGAACGCATATTGCAGAAGCATGAATTCTCCGGGAATAGAACAATGGATATGCAGATTGCGGGGACCACGGAAGTTGGACCTGGTGGAAGACAACGTGGCGGAGGAAGAGGTAGAGGTAGAGGTAGAGGGCGGGGCACAAATACAGGTGAAAGAAGCGGACCAGGGGAAAACAAAGAGGAGGTTGCACGACAGAGAGCATTCAAGGAGAAGCACAAATCTAGTGGCCGGAAGAGGGGACACGACAAGAAGATGTCGAAAGCAGGTGCTGGTCCCTCGGCGTAAATTTCGAACCACTGCTGTTTTTCATGATGGAGATACACGGAAACGTAAAACTTGCTTAAGAGGGGAACATGCCCTTGAACCTTGGATCGAAGGTCAACTCGACGACTTCGTTCACCATCTTCATATCTGAGACCCCGTCAAAGACATGGAATACTAGCTCAACGCAGCGCAACTCACCCAGTTCCTTTTCCGAGTCCAAGTTGAGGCTTCTCAATGACTTGATGGTCAAGTTCTCCTGTACATTCCCGATAATCTCGACAAACGTCCCTTCCAATTGTTCGGCCTGGGTAATTTTAGGTTTTAGAACGGCTTGAACGCTACAGAGTTTGTCTCACCTCTGTGATATGTATTTCGACTTGCCCTCCATCGCATGCCTCGACGATAGCCTTGCCTGCTTGTTGCTGACGTCCTGCCTGAGGCTCGTCGTCCGGCAAATAGTAATGTACAACTCACGCTGATCACCTTGCACGGCAGTCGCACCGTGCGTCCAGCGAATTGTGCGAGACGCGCAGCATTGATTCTGGGTGACTGATGATCGGTCATCGTTGTACTCGCCCGACGCGTCTAAGAGGTTCACTTTAAATTTGTTTGGCTCAGTTACTGTAATAACCTTTGCTTGACTACTGCCACTGCCAACTTCGCAGAATGAAGAGCCTAGCTGGCCATGATGCTGCACCACGGAGGTGTTCCCTGTTCCCATGAAATTTTTCTTTGTGTGGCTCGCTTCATGGAATTACAGTTTGGTGATACTGACAAGGTATTAACGAGTTCTCCCACAGTGTTTCAAAAGCCGAGCGACTGCTTTCCTACTCACTGTTGAGTCTCTTATCACCGCAAAGCCATTATCGTCCACGCCAGCTCTGGGTGTGGTCGAGGAGGAAGAAAACGCATCCCCACAGCTGCCGGGTCTCTTCAACAATGACGGTGCCTGGTGTTGGCGTGACGATTGCCCTCAGCGCCGATGCGTCCCGTTAGCATGGCTATCCAGGCCCCAGGGCGGTATGTGTCTGCTTCTCGGGGGCTCGAATTGGGGAGGGAGGTAGAGCGTCGTGGGTAGGTTGTGGGCTTGAGTGAGACTCTTTCATATCTCAAAGTTCGATGTCGTTGCTTGGAACATATTTTAGCTTACAGGTACCGTCGGAGCATCGTTGATTATCAGACGTTACTAAATATCATTGTACTAGCATATCTAACAGATTTTTTCGTGTCTAGTACTCGGCTGCATGCCGCAACTGTAATTCGGACAAGCCGAGACGGCTGGTCTATGATCCATGATATACCTAATGAGTTCTCTTCTTCTCATGAATCTTTGCTGTTACCTATGATTGGAAGTTGATCTCACTCGATAAAAGGGCAGACTGGAATTGACCAGGAGCAACTTAACTCTCACCCTTTCCCCCACCATGCTCGTCACCAAAAGCCATTACGATGTTCCCAGCCAGCTCGACGGGAAACCAATCAGGATCTTTGTGATCGCTCCTGTCGTGCCCAACTACCCCCAGGCCAAGTTTCCAGGCATGTCGCCTCCTTTTGCCTGTGCGTTGCATCCTAAAAACCGTCATGGACAGGCGTCGTCTGCTTCAGGTGCGTGCCGGCGACGGGATGTCTGACCTCTCTTCATTGATCCACGCACGCCAGCGAGATTTACCAGGTGACCGGACCTGTCGAGAGGTTTGCTGGACGGATTGCAAGCCACGGATATGTCGTCGGTGCGTCCCAGTAGCGTAGTTCTCACGATCGTGCGATGTCTCAGACGGACGACGTTCAGCATGTCCGTCGAGCTTCCATGAGTTCCAGGGACCCGAGGCAATCCCATACGATGCAGAGGGTGAGTCGTGTTCGACTCTTACCTCCCACCTTTTTTTTTTTTTCGCTCATTCATGAAACGTACCAGGAACGGATCGGGGTAACAGATTCAAGGTAAAGATTCGGACATTGCAGCTGATCGTCTCATTGATACACAACACCCATAGATCGAGAAATCAGTGGCCGGGTATAATGAGGTAACCCCTATTTACTCGGCTGAATACGCTGAATCTACGTCGACCAAAGGACGCCAAGCTTGCTATCGATCTACTGGTATCTCTTCTGAATTGCACTGGTCGCATTGCATGTCCGTGGGATCGCATCATCTGACACTCTGGTTTGCACCTCACGATTTTTCTTTGAAGCGACCGGAATGTGCCTTGGGGGACACTTGGTAAGCTATTCTACTGTTTGGGATCCGAGTCGGCCGACGTATCTCACCTACTATTCCCAGGCCTTCCGGGTGCGATATTGATCGTTCTTGTCAAATACTTGTTATTGAATGGTCAAGCTGACTTCCAGGCTGCATTTGACCCCCGAGTGCTGTCTTCGGTATGTTTCTTTGCAACGGACATTCACAGTGCGACGCTCGGCAAAGGCAAGAGCGACGACTCCCTCGAGCAAGTCCGAAAGGGAGTCGTAAAAGGAGAGCTTGTGGTGAGCAACACTCTGTGTCACACCAGGTCATCCCCACCCAAATAGAATCATTCTAGATGATTTTCGGGAAGCAGGTACTATATCCCACCTCGTTATTTCTCAATGGGTGTTCGGCTCACGAGCGATGAAGGATACGCATGTGCCTCGTGAAGGCCGCGATCTCATCAGGAAGACGCTCGAGGACGCCAACGTCACTTGCTCGGTCCGTACCATTCGACGTGTGTTTCGAGTGTTGTGGCTCATGGGGGTTATTTCCTCAGTTTTTGGAGGTACAAGCTCAACACGCCTTCATTCGAGACGAGACTTCCAAGGGGCGTTGGGACGCAGCGCTTACAAGGTCTATCTTCACTTTCATGCTGGAGGTGTTCGAGAGAACGGTGGGACGAGACCTCGGGCCAAAAGTCGACGAAGGCAACAAGATCGAACACGTGTGTTGAACAGCGAGACAGAAGTAATGGATCGCCCAGCTAGATGTCCTATGAAACGTGACAAAGATTCACGATGTACAATGTATTCACCTGTTTTGTAGTACTGCGAGAAACTGTTCGGGTTCGAATCGCAGAACTTGCAAATCCCTAGTCAGCGAGGCACGGTGGACTCATTTAAACATTGACAGAACCAGAGACGGCATGTAGTGCCGCAGTGTGTCAGTAGGCGCATAACTTTCTCAGTCTCCTTTTGCATCAGCCCAGTGATCATCTAGAAAAGATAGAGTGAATCGTTCAGACCAACAAGACAGAGAAAAAAATTAGATACCTCATTTTTAGCTTGCCTTTGAACCCAGGGTTGATTTCAACTTAGACAAAGGTGATACCAGAATCACACTTGAACTGAACAGGTAACTTGAACCTTGAAATTTCTAGTCTCATGCTCATCTAACTGAACTAATGTCCAAGTCTGCTTCTCCGGATATAATACTTGATTAATCATTGCTGAGGAGTTGCCATCAAATGTAAAAAAAGTTGGCTGAACCACTCTTCTCAGATGAGGATGCAGTTGGTAGGGCTGGTACTCATGTCAGAAAGAACAGAACCTGATGGCCCAGACACTCAAAGCAAGCCAAACATCTAATAAATACGTGATTGAAAGCATATACAGTACATGACGACAACAAAACTTTCAACGACTTGGGGGACATCAGATAACCAATATATCAAACAAACCATAATGTTAATTAAATCATCACCAGAACGTGGAATCAAGACGACGTTGCGGCGCTCATTGTCGGTGTCATCTTCATACTTCGTTCCTCAATATCAAACTGAAACAAGGCTCACAGAACGGCTTCTCGCTCCTCAAGAAAAAGGATGGGTCCTCGAATGGTTTCTTGCAGCCCTATCATTCTCGCGTCAGTACACGTCATCACACGGAAACGTAACAAAGGAGAGAGAAGCAAAAGTGCAAACAAAGACTCACCTCGCACACGAAACACCCCCAACACCACTTGCCCCCCAGCGCTTCAACAGCTCTAACGCCGTCTCTGATACTCTTCTTGCACGCCTGGCACTTTGGCATCCGAAGTCGCACGTGGCAAGCCTCGCAGTACGGGTGACCCTTGTATACCGTGAAGCCGACATCATCGTCGACAAAGTCACCGTCTCCCGTAACGTTCAGCTCACCCCCGCGCCCAAGAGACAGCGGGAGCGGACCACTCGGCGTGAGGAACGGGTCCCCACACTCAGCACAGAAAAAGTGCTGCTCGTGGTACATACGTTTACCGAGAGCGGGATCGTCGAGCGTTATGAACCGCTCGTCGATGATGGCAGTCTGGCAGTGGAAACAACGAGGAGCAAATGCCTGCGCGAGTCATACGCGTTGAGTCAGTGGCAGTCATAGCGCAATGATATGGTCGATACGAACCTCGTGATAGTCTAGGTGACAGTACGGCCTGCCATCATGTTCATAACTACTTACGTGTTCCAAGAGTTCATTACAGACGGTGCACCTAAAACAGTCGGGGTGCCACCGTTGACCCATGGCACTCACAATCCGACCGATTATGGGACCAGTGCACCCCCCACACGAGAGGCCACTGGTACGCAAAGGGGTGTAAGAGGAAGGAGGATTAGGGAGGCCGCGTTTAGACCCAGGTCCACGGTTAGGCACAGGCGGCAAAGGAACTGATTCTTGAATTTGCGTGTGCCGAGATCCAAAGCCGCCAGGTGTCGGTCCCGGTCTCTGTGATTGAGACGAGTCCGAAACCGAGATTGTCGGGGGCGAGAAAGAAATGGAAGGGGAATCAACAGCCGATACAGCGATCGTAGGAGTTCCATGCTCTGAGGCAACGATACTGGGAATAGAGATTGAAACAGCGGGAGAAACCGAAATGATAGGACCGTTTCCAACATCATCACTATCGTGGTGATTGTCGGGGAGGGATATGCTTGGTACCGGGGTCTGGGTCGGTGATCTGACTGAAGACTGAGTGGGCGGTTGCCCCCTCCTTTCGGGAGACTCCACACGGAATCCGACGTATGAATTGCGGACACTGTTCTCACTTGCATTGCCAGTTCGTGATGTGAAATCCTGACCAGGTGACCATTGCCTTCTCGGTGGCGTATCACTTGTAATTTCAATTGTCGGAGTTCGAGCGAAATCCTGGCGGTTAGGTGAGGGCGATCGGCGCAGTGAGGGCGGAGGCGCATCATCTAAATCAATGTCTATCTCTTTTTGCTTCTGAAGTTGGCGTTCGCTCAGCTGCGGGAGCCGCTGCGACTGAGCATGAGGCTGTCGAGGCAATGGCTGTGCAAAGGGCTTCCGATCAAACGTGGCGCTGGGGTTCGGAGATGATGAAAAGGGACGCGCGGGGTGTATTGGGCTTGTTGGCAGAGATGTTGGGGACGAAGGTGTCCCATTGAGTTGCAATGGCTGGCCCTGTGCTGCTGGGGGAAAAAGAATGCATGAGACGTCGCAAACACGGATGTTGGGAGCTTGAAACCCACCAGTCGTGCCAAACAAGGGACGCGAGACGTTTCCCGGTGTGCGTGGAAGAGGGGGGAGGTTTGTGGGCCACGCCGGCTGTTGACGCACAGGGCTGGTAGGACCAGGAGCGGCTCGAGTGGGACTCTGATGCGAAGTGGGACTTGATACTGCATGTGGAGTTTGCCTTTCCCTATCGTGTTGTCGTTGCTCGGCTAATCCCATGGAGGCGAGGCGGAGAGTGAGAGACTTAGGTTCTGCCGTTGGAAGACCAGGAAGAGGACTACGGTTAGGAAAGGGAGAGAATGCACCAGACAATGGAGGAGACATGCGCGCGGGCGGGGTTTGCGGGACGCTGCCAGATTGTGGTTGACTCTGTAAGGGAGTCGAGGTCAAATTGGGCGGTTGCGGGAGTGTGACAGAGCGCGAGGGGCGCGGCCGAGGAACCTGCTCTTGCCGAGCATCGGAGACAGTCACGTTGACGTGCTGACTGTCATTACGGTTTGCAATAGCTATCCTGGAGCGAGAGGGCAAATCTCTGATTCCGTATTCCGGACTCGGAGTATGCACTTTTCTCTCTAACACAATCTTCTTGTCTTCCTTCAAAGGGTC
The DNA here is from genome assembly GCA_038092195.1 of Leccinum barrowsii. Taxonomy (NCBI): domain Eukaryota; kingdom Fungi; phylum Basidiomycota; class Agaricomycetes; order Boletales; family Boletaceae; genus Leccinum; species Leccinum barrowsii. Next base: position 16,970 of record JBBPPY010000045.1, read on the forward strand.
AGCAAATATCATTGGCTCATACGTGACCTCGTCGGAAAGGGAGGAAAGATCAGAGGGAGGGGATTCATTGCGTTCGTCTTCCGAAAAAGCAGGGACGCTTTGATGGAGGGACGGAATGCGAGGCGGTTCGGTGGGCGAGGTAGGGAGGGGGCGACGAGTGGTTTGGGCTGGCTGGGCTGGCTGTACACGCTCGGGGCTTACTGCACGTGGATCGAGACGCTGTGGAAATACGACGGGGACGACACCTGAGACGGTGCTCCTGCGTTCGATTTGGCTCGCGATCTGGATTACGGGAAGGTTACGATCCCAAGATGGAGCAGATTTGGAATTGTCTGTCTCATGGATGTGGAAGGGCGGTGAGCGGGGCCAGGTTGGGGGCGGGGTGTGGAAGGAAGCGACTGGGATGGTGGGAGGACGTTGCACTGCGTCTGGAATCCGGCGGGTGAAAGAGCTGGGAATGCGGAGATCGCGGTCCGGGCTGGTAGTGGGACGAGCGGTGAGATCGATGCTCGTGTGTTTGCGAACGGGTCTTGGAGGTGAAATGGTCGGTGTGGGGAGTGGACGTCGTGCGTGCGGGACGGTCGGGGACGTGGCCATTGACATTGTGGCAGAGGAGGGGAGGATGACGGGCCGGGACGGAGCCGGTGCTTGTACGACGAGCGGGGACTGTCGGAGGGGAGGCGGCATCGACTCTGGGCGGGTACGCGGCGTCGGGAGGGGCCGGCGAGACGGACCGGTGGTATGGACAGCTGGTTGCGTGTACGCCCGAGTCGGAGGTGGAGACACGAGTGGATGTTGCATGAACGGTGGTCGGTTGACATACTGGAATCCGACCGACTGCTCACGTCCGAACGTGCGTCGGGCATCGTGCTCGACGTTCTGGACGCCTGACGGTTGCGACGGGCGTGTGGCGAAGGGCCGCTGCTCGTCGTAAGCCATGATGATCCTCACATCGAAAACTCATCCATCATCTCGGCTCTGTCACGTGGTATACTTGTGCAAATATAGATAAACACCCCTGTTTTACTACCTTCTTCTTCCCTTCCGTTCATAACTTGACCATGCTGCTCTCGCGTCAGAAACGCACCCTTCTCCACCCACACCACTTCTCATCTTGACGACCCTGATCATTAATTGGATGACGTTATGCGCCACCGAAACTGCAAAACGCCGACTCGTGCTCTGTCGGGCGGCCGCCCCAACTTCAGGTAGATAACGTGTTTACGGTGCCCGATACACACCAACACGACGCCGAGTCTACACCACAGCCCGCCCAGACGGCTGCTTGTCATCAGACTGACCCCACTCACCTTACCGCCATCAGAAACACCTCATTCACCCCTCCCATGCCGCACGCATCGATCTGCTGCATACACCGCCGCTTCCCGCAACAGCTGTTGGAGGTTGTGTGCGTATTTCTCCCGTTGCAACGCCGATCCCGTACGGAGAAAGGACCCGTCTAATCGCCGTGTGTCACAGCGTAATTGGTGCTTCAATTCCCGTTATCAATCAACGCCAGCAAACTCGGTCTCTCTTCGAGCGTTTCCGCGTATCTGATACCTTCACTAATGTCTCACGCCTCATCTGCATCCAAGTCAATAAACAGACTGGGTCTTGTCGTACCCCATTTTTCGGTTCGGAGCTTCTGGGATTCCGAAGAACCATACCTATCCGATAACTCGAGCCATGCACGTAAGCCACAAAACTAGACCATCGTACACTCGGATCATCAAATACCTCATCATTCTCTCCCGGAGCAAGCAGGTCACCGATTTGTATCTTCAAGTGTATCCTACTGTGCTGGACTGCTTTCGTGAGACCCGTAGCCTGTCCGTCGCAGCACTATAATTAATGATATATGCTGTAGATTCTAGATGGGATTCTTAGCTGAAGGTCGTTACAACTCCCGACTTCCATCGCCGCCATCTGATGTGCATGCTATCGCTGATAAGCCTCCGGCCAATTGAAGCCTGCTCATACCCGATCACTGCTCTCACGGACGTTTCTCATTCCCGTTTTCCTGCCTGCCTTCTCCTCAAAACAACTTGCACTCCCCCCCGTGTGAGCGCATCGGTGATGCACGGAAGCGCCGTCTATCAATTCCGCCCATGCTTTGCATCCATGAGGTCCACTGGGCGTAACGCTCAACACCCGTCCACATTCAAAACCTGACGCAAACCATTCCTTTGAAAACGAGGCGATGTATCAGTATGGACCCCCCGGTCATGTCCGCGATGAATTTCCATACCGGCTTTCTTTCTCAACTTTGCACACGTTGCGAGCGCGAGATGAATGACGTCCTTTTTTGAACCAATCACCGCCGACCGCGCATGGACGCGCAAAGTTAACTTTGGGCTCTAGAGCTTAAGCCGACAGATCAGACCCGCGGACGCTCACCAGTGCAACTCAGGGTCACTGCGCCTTCCGCTCCCATCCTTCGTATCATATTTGCAAAGAACTCCTCGGAATTGCCGGCTATCGAACGCTGGGCGGGTACTCTTTGGCCCAGTCGTGTGCAACGGCGATCAGCGTTCGTTGATCTCGGATCTATTCGATGTTATGGAAGAAAAGCGCACAGATGAAGTTCCAGGCACGCTCGACTCCCGGTCCCTCGAAAGCTCATTACGCATGCAATGTGCCCATCCCATGACAATCGGGCGACTCACATTCGTGCTCCGGCGGCATTCCACTTTCGACGAGTTCGATTACAGGCCGGCGCGCATCGGAGGAAACAAAAGGAGAAAACAAAAGAAGGAAGAGTCATCTCATCAAGTCCCAGAACCCGATCCATAGACCACTAAATCGTAATCGATACATATGCAACCTCGCTTACCCCGCGGAGCAATCACACTCTATGTTCCTGTGACACGCTTGGGGCTGTCAAGGCCTCGGTCGAGTCTGCGACGCACCTCAAGCGAAATGGGCGCAACCCCCTTTTATGCATGCGGGGGCTACTCACATTCTATCGGTTCCGTTCGGCGATTCACGATGCCTTCGAACGGGACCGATCGTCGACAGATGACACGCCACTGCGCGTCACATCTTGGCACGACACGACACGATGCGGGCAACCCATCGTGCATTGCATTGTCAAAGTGCCCGATTCTCCTGGGTCCTCGGGGTACAATGATCTTTGAATTAAGGAGAGAGCGCGTCGATAGGCGGTCGACTCAGTTGAGTGGACGCCTCGCGATCACCCCCATATGCTTAAATATGATGAACGAACACGAATGAAGATACCAACGGCCACCAAGCAACGGTCCCGTCAGGGCCGCATGAGGGCCCAGGGGACTGGGGACCGCAACTTGAGATCGTCTCCAAGACACGATACGACCCGCGTCAGATCATATCTGCCCGACTAGTACTATCGCGGCTCCAAGGAGGAGGACCCGCGCATTCCCCCTCGGCGATTTCAGGCTCGATAATGCGGGGTAAAAAGGACATCATCATTAAACCGCGTCGGCTGGAGAGCGCACGCAGCCTGGGAAGTAAGTAATAACCAAGGGTACCGTAAAGGGGCTAAGCTTCCGTCACTTGGCGATTACATATCTATGAAAAGTTCCTACATTGTCGCGCGCCGCGGCGCGCGCAAGTTCAAATCGTCCGAGCTGCGATGACTCCGATCGCGATCATCATCATCATCAACTTCAGGAATCCGGGAATGTATATCATACATAACCACAATCGAACGAACCAAGCGCCCTTGGAGTTTCTCCATGGCGTTGCACAGCCCAAACGTGATTCTCTAGGCTGTCGAGTCTCGATCTCACTCGATGACATATCGATATCTGGACATCTTCAATGACCCTCGGGAGTGCCTTCGCGCAACCGGGCCGGGGTTCAGATCTCAGAAATAGTACTACATACTATGGCTTACTATTGTCGAGTAAAACGACTTTACAACACCCGCGACTTTTTCACAGTGGTACGTGACATGGCTACTCCACCCTGCAGCAGGCTCGGTCTACTCAGATGCATCGCTGGGCTCTGCCAACTTAGTTCCATCGTGACAAGCATATGTTTGCCATACCTCCACGATACCGCAGTCACTGGTAGAATGGAAACGTGCCGGCCCTTCTTCTGACAGCGCAATATATATTGCCTGCAGGTGAGTGCGCGGTACTCATATGGATCGGTTACCATGTCCCTTGGACCAGGGTAAGCAACATATCATATTCGATCGAGGGTGATTCTGCCCACAATATTGTTGAAATTCCAGTTGCAGCCAACACTGCAAACAGGTGGGACAACAAAACAGAAACGAACCGAGGGAGTGTGATTCCAGAGCACGAGCAAATGGCTGCAAGACATTTTGATACAATCACCGCGGACCAAACTTCGAACATAGGAGGTGAAGAGAGAGAGAGAGACGAGACGAGAAAGCGTGAAAGGAGAAATCGACACAAGAGTCATCACCATCCAAAATTATAGTTTCGAGTTGGTAATCCCCCCTCCCTGCCAGCGACAGACCCACATGATAGATACGCAAGTCAGCAACCCCCGCTCGTAAACCCAAACCACGCCTTCCTCGTAGACGCGCGTGCTCAGTTGACGTCGTCCAGCTTTTCCTTGTCGTTGGCCACGGCTGCGGGCGCCTGCTCGCCCTCGACGTCAAAGTTCTCGACGAGATCAGGGACATCATCATCATCGTTCTCGGCACCACCCGCAGCCGGCCTCTGTTGTCCCTGTTGGATGGCTTGGTAGGATTCTGCGAGCTTGCGCAGCGATGCGAGGGAATCAGGGCCGAGCTGGTTGAGAATGCCAGGGACGAGCTCTGTGAGCTCCTTGACGTGCCCTGCGCCGTAGATCGCAAATGTATTGGCCGTCACCGCGGCATGAACTGTTTAGAAATAGCAAGGCAAGATTAATACCCTCGATCACTTTGTCCGACGGAACAAGTCGTGTGTGAGAGAGAAAAAATAGACGTCGGGGACGTGTACAGGGGAGAGAATGAAAGATGGAATCAAGAGAAAACGTGCCTTTTGGTGTGGTGAAGTGTAGTACGTTTCCGTCCTCCCTGAACATGTTCACTTCCTCTACACCGGGAATAGGCTGTACATTAAGTTTCTTGAGGGTAGCCTGCAGTTTTTTGTCGTCTTGTGCGGCAGAGGGTTTGGTTTTCCGGACTACTTTCCGACGCATGGTACCCTTTCCACCTAGAGCACGTTAGAAGTGATGATTTGGAGGGGGAGAGATGGAGAAAGATGAAGCGATGGTCACGCCGCGGAGGTGGGTGACCAAAAATCGCTCACCAAGCCGATTACCCGCAGCCTGAGCCTGCAGTTTGGCTAATTTTGCTGGGTCCATGATGATGGAGGGTCAGAGATGGCTGCGGAGGGGGGAAGGGGGAGGAGGGGCAAATGTGTCGTGTACGATGAAAACTCTCAAACAAGGTTTACACACAAATATACACACACACAAGCGATCTTGGCTGTGGTCGTTTGCTGATAAGATAGCAATCTCTCTCTTCACTCAATGTCCATCCAGTTTCACATCCGTCCTGCAACCGTCGCTGACGTCGTGCGTATATGCGTCCTCGATGTCTCCGATGCTCACGACCACATCATCGCAGGACGCGCTCCTCCAGCTTGTCCGCGATCTCGTATGACCACCGCTATCCCACACTCACCTGCTTTGACCGACACTTCCGCAGGCCACGTACGAGAAAGAACCAGAGTCCGCAAAGGCTACCCCCGAGCTGGTGCGCACAACCCTGTCTCCCGCTCTCAGCAGCCACTCACCCTCTGCAGTTCCGTGAAAATATCTTCGAAAAGGGTTACGCACATGCCCTCCTCGCGTTCCAAGGCACCGCCGAGAATCCCGGCGCACCCCTGGGCATGGCCCTCTACTTTTTCAACTTCTCCACCTGGACGGGACGACCAGGTTTATTTGTACGTTTGGCGCAAACTTGGCACGTCCACGTTTGAACACGCAATGCAGCTCGAGGACCTGTTTGTAAAACCAGAGGCCAGAAATAAGGGAATTGGAAAAGCCTTGTTCGCCGCGCTCGGTAAGATAGCACAGGAAAAGGTATGTACCTCGTTTATTGCCCTTTTTTTTCGTTCGTGCATCGTGCCGACGGCTCTTCTTTTTGCCGGCAGAATTGCGGACGTCTTGACTGGTCCGTACTCACGGTAGGTGCTCATGCTGAGAAATGTCACGCTTGGGATTCAAACGTCTGCAGTGGAACGCGCCATCTATCGCATTCTACGAAAAAGTTTTGTCGGCTAAGAGCATGGACGGGTGGATGGGCATGCGGTTGACGGATGAGGGCATTGAAAACCTCGCAAGGCTTAGTCTCATCGCCAACTAGACTGAGGCACCACCCGCGGTGGTACCCACTTGGGGAGAGACGGTGACGCAACTGAGAATGTATATCCACATACTATCCAACTACGAGCGAACTTTATGTCGCGGGCAGTGTCAACTTTGTTGCCACTGATATATGATGCAAGCTCTGTGGAGACATAACATGCACGACTACTTATACGGGTATGATTGTGTCCGAAGTAGACGAATAAGGGAACAGTCACACTCCATCGTAGCTCGCACCGCCAGCCTAGAACGTGAGCAATATGAGCAATAGCTACTCGGAGTCTTTTGCGACACCGTCACTCACTTTGCGCAGCCTGGCGACGATGGGGTCCTCCTTCAAGTCGTCCCTCTCACGGGCAGCCACCTCGATTGAGTAAACGCGCAACACCTTCTTGACATCTGCCGTATGAACGGAAATCTAAATTGTGCAAGAAACAAAGTGAGTCGATGGACAAGTTGGTATCACAACTAGGGCAAATAGAGCGTGTGATGTGCGCCCGGGTCCGGAGAAGGGCGCCACGCAAGTGCCGATGGGTCAGGCCACGCGGCGGCGTAGCACGTAAACGGGAGGACCGGGACGTTTACCTTGCCTTTCCGCATCACCTTGCAGCCAGATCCGATCCACACAACGAGGATGAACTTTTCTCGCTGAGATTCCTTGTCGTTGGAGTACGTGACGCGCGCATAGCCATACGAGGCCCTGGAGTCATTGAGTGCGTCCCGGAGTTCTGAGAGACCGCCTATGCCTGTCTGTGTGACCTTGAGCTTGTCTGAGCGATCGGACTAGTGCGCGTGAGGACGTGATGCACAGCCAAGCCAGAAACGGAGACCCCGACCTCGTAATCCAAGAGCAACCAGTTGGTATCAGATTTATCCGAACGCACGTCGAGGTAGGCTGGGTAACAGAGCTCACTAAGAGAGAGCGCTAGAGATATTCTGAGAGCGAGACCGACCTTGGATGATTTGCTCGTCGGACAGGTCGGCCATTATTGTTTCAACGTACGTCGTCGACTTGATTATCGAGTTCGAAGCTCCCACACAGATCGGGCGATACCGAAAACGTTTCTCTTACCGGTTCATTGATGTTTCTCAGACTCGCCGCCCGTCGTTTCTACTCACACCGCGTCCTTCCACCTCGCAACTGGCAACTCTCCGGTCAAGTTCCACCCACATCACTCCTCTTCGACAGTGACGCCCCTTCTTCTTCTTCCTCCCCTTCCCTCGATCTCACCGAGGACGAACCGCCCCCTCCCCCTCCCAACAAAAGCCCAGCCTCCGCACCTCCAACCCCTGAACAGTGGCGACGGCATCGCGAAACCATCAAACAGTCCTTCCCCGAGGGATGGAACCCCACGCGTAAACTCTCGCGCGACGCCATGGACGGACTTCGCTCCATCCACGCGTTCGACAGCGACACGTTCTCCTGCGCGGTACTCGCGGACAAGTTCCAGATCAGTCCAGAAGCCGTCCGCCGGATATTACGCAGCAAGTGGGAGCCATCGAGAGAGAAGCGCTCCCGCCTGGCAGAGAGGGAAAGAAGGAGCAGAGAAGACTGGATCGCGAGAAAAAGACAGGAGGAGAAGGACAGCGCAGCTCAGATCCTCTCAGACGCTCGACAGAACGACTCAGAGCAGCGTAAGCCTCAGACCTCGTCGCGAGTCAAGTCAAAAAGCGGGTTCTTTTTCGAATGACGTCTCCCGCTCCGGACGTGCGAAGATGCACTCGATCGTTCGCTTCCGAGTCTTCTACGGTAGACAAGCGAAACAACACGTCGTATTACCACCTTAATTTTTTCATCAAGCCACGGCGAACACAGTCTAGAACTCTAATCCAATGTTCATTCTCGTAATGGTACAAGTCTACCCGTACAAATATGGTACCATCAAGGTAGGGTGGACGACCAAGTCTAGCAAGACAAGTAACCGCAAAATTACAAACAGGGTATGTAATAGTCGAGAGTACAGCGGCGAATAACAGTGCAGGTATACTACTAGCTGTGGCTAAGATGAGTGTAATAAGTATGTACCAATGTACGCACAGTCCCTAATAATCGCGGGATGCCAGTCCTATATAGATACGTATTATATTAAGATCGATAAATAGAATATAAATGTGCCGTTAGCGAAAGGAGCGTGTGTTGAACGAACCGAGATGTGCTGCTCGATAGACTTTGACCTCGTGCCACAATAAATTGTCCGGTAGTCCAGTGCCCAGCTTGACCTACAGCGAAATCTCGGTTCTGTCATAGGCAAGATAATAATTACCCTTGTCGGGGCGGCACAACAGGATGTCATTCCAATTCGGTCTTGGAAGAATGTCTGGCCGTGCACCGTTCGCGTCCACGATTGAGTACTGGAATCCCAACAGCATCATCGAAGTGATGAGCTTCAGTTCCATTCTCGCCAAACGTTGCCCGAGGCAAACGGTCTTTCCTGTAAGCCACGCGTCAATTTCACTGCAGGCCACGTAATCACACTCATGCACACTCACCACCTCCCCAACCAACGTAGCCGAACGGCGTTTTCGCCTCCTTGCGACTCGGGTCGAATTTCCACGGATCGGGGTATAGTTCTGGGTTCAGATGAACGTCCGAAAATGGATAAACGACATATGCCCCTGAAGGGATCGTTTTGGAATCGATGATTGTGTCAGGTCCGAGGTTGCGACGCATGGCCGTGTGTGGCTGCGCAATCCGAAGCGTCTCGTGAATTAGGGCATCAAGAACAGGTGTTTCCGTTTCCCAGGCTTCCAGTGGAATGGATGCCAATTGGGATGAGAGCGAAGCGCCTGCTGCTTCTGGGCGGTATGTCGACAGCAGTTCTTCGATCTCGCGGATAGCCTTGCCCTTCCAATCCGGGTTGTTGCCAAGAAAGGTTATGAGCCACGACGCCGTGGTGCCTGTCGCTCTCGCTCCCGCCACCAGAAGACCCATCATGAACTACAAACGGGGTCAGTTGCAGTGCCGGAAAGCTGACGTCTAATGACTCACTCCCACGATCACCAGCCGTTCATCTTTTGAGTCAACGAGCATCTGAAGCGTGTCATTTTGCGGCTTGGCGCTCTTGAGTCGGACATCGATAGCGCGCGAGACGATGTCGTAAACCTCCTTGGTTGCAAGTAACTTCCTGAGCATGCTCGGCGCCGGCAGCCAAGGAAGCAGAACAGTGGTCGGGGTCGTCCCACTGTCCAATATATCGTACAAACTTTTGAGTCGTGCAACCAGTGCAGGATCGTCTGCGATTTCTGAACTAGTTATACTGCGTACAGTTGTTTGGAAAACAAGCTGTCACGAATAAAAATGCCATTAGCTGCCGGGAGCGCAACGCCGTCGCTCGTAAACATACCTCGTATATTTTCTCAAAGGGGTCAAAAGCCCCGTTCTGTCCCCAAGTGTCCATGACCCGATGTATGTCGTCGAGAAGGGGGACAATGACTGCATGGGAATGTTAGCCACATGTACCCAAATGGAGGCCAGCCACACATACGCTGTTGGATATGTTCATTCCTCTGCGCCGAGGCTAATCTTTTGTGTATGAGCGCTATTCTGCGTGTTTGAAGATCTGAGGTAACACCCTTGACCATGGGGATCTGACAGGTTTGACATATTACGATCAATGAAAACAGGCTAGGAATGAACACATACTGCGCCGGAGAGTACCTTGAACCCTTCCGTTAGATCGAATGCCCGGTTCGCGAAGAACGCTTTCCGCGCCGACTCCCCGGATACGACGATGACGGTCTCCTGGGTATGACGTTAGTGTCCCACATTGAGGTCCGAGGTGGGATGAGCACGTACGCGCAGCATGTTAAATTGAAAAAGTTTCTCCCCCGTTTTCCGGAAACCGTCGTTGAGGAAGTCGAAGCGTTTCCGAAAGAACGGAGCGATGGCAAGGAGATGAGAACCAGGGAGATAAACAGGGGTTTGTGCGGAAAGTTCGTCCTTGGACGAGCCATGACCGAACACTAGGAGAGCGAAAAGAATGATGAAAGCCAAGACCAGCTGGACCTTGAGGCTGGACATAAGAAAGGCGTCTGCAGCCGATTGCAGACCGACAGTGTACATGGTTTAGAAAGTGGAAGGCCTTTTTGATAAGAGGGGAGGGGAGGAGGACGGCGAAGGGCCAGAATACGATTGATGCCAGTCTTTTAAACTCGTTGGACTCTGTCAGCACGTTGCGTTCACTGCCTGTGAAATGACATTATAAGTGCGACGTGCTTCAAGGCGTGCCTATGCATTGCCGTTTTAGTAGAAGGTGACTAGTGACATCTGAGTTGGGCCAAATCGAAATTCAGCCGGAAGCTCGACAATCAATAGCCTCGGTTCCGGCGAGGCCAAAGAATATGAAACCACGTGCCAACGAGAGGCCGCCGTCAGTACTGGACTCATTTGGAGAGAACAGCCCCGGAGTTGAGTGCCATCCTGCGCATTCTCAGTGTCCGTCCGCTGTGATGGCCAACATCCAGTGCCCACCTTTGCCAGCAGGATTTTCCAACCCTGAGCGCAGCTGTACCTAAGGGCGAAGCTCTCCGCCTCGAGGTATTGGTGCGGCGGTGACCTTGCGCCCAGGGACTAACGCATTCGTCATAGCACTTCCGTCGGAAGCCGATCGTAGTCCCAGCACTAAGCCCGCGCGCTGGTCTGGTGCGAGTGTACATTTTGCCGGATACGGCATGGAGACGGTTCCGAGTGCGGCCGAAGATTTCAGTCAAATTTCTATTGACTATCCATATAACCATGTTCATTGGTTGAAACGTTGAAACACCCCCGCTAACGTGTGTGTTCTCGGAGTCCGTTTACCGTTGGGATGTGGGCCTGGCGAATATTCCGATAAAGATTTTCCACCGCACCGAATCCTGCTGTGTTTCCGATGCGTGGGAAAACACGGTGAATTAATCACCCCCGTCATCATGGACACCGCCCAGTTGACCCGGAGTGCGAGTACTTGAGCACAGTCAGTAGAAAATACCAATGACTCAGCGCAGCTAGCACAACGCAGACGTGGAAGATTTGGTGCGAGGCGAAAAGATAATCGAACTTTCCAGGAGCCATCCGCTCGGGAACGCGGTTTGCGCTGAGCGGGAATGAAATCAAAAAGGTGACAGGCACACGGCGAACGAGGACAACGCACTAGATCAATGCTCCCCCAATGTATAATGTACCCGAGGTGAGGAGCCAACCGAAACCCATCTCGGAGAATACTTTCATGGGGCCGTGCTGTATGACTAGCTGCGTGACAGGCACCACAGCACACAACCCGAGAGCAATAAACACCCCCGTCCTCGCCCCACGATGGGTTGGCCGTGCATACTCGGGATCCAATACGACGTACGTGGCGCCTGCAAGACACAGCACGTCATAAAAATATCCGTCTGACTGTGGAGAACACCTACATGCTCCAGCGATCGCAATAGCAAGCAAATGAAGGGCCTGAGATACAGGATCGCAGAAAAAACCGTAGAATATGCAGGGAACGAACGACCCGACCGTGAGGACTGCACAGGGGGATCCGCCATTAGCTATAACGACCGAAATGATGGCATAGACCCCAACCTATGATGCCTAAGTAGTCAAAGGCGTGACACCTTACAGAGACCTGTCTAGTTTGAGTACCTTGGAGTTGTTTCCGGTTCGAGCGAAACCCACCTCACGAGAGTGACAAGTAGACGTATGGTATATAGCACTGGCGGACAAGCAAAAGACAGCCGACACAAGAAATATCGCAATGACGCATGTATCGACCAATGTCGTGGTTGCATACGTTTCCACATGTCCCGTCTGGAATGTCGCAAGTAAGACAATGAAGAGTATAGCACCCCCAAAATGAGTGTGGACATTCACTGTGTGAACATCGGATAGAGAAGATCTGCAGTCACGTCTGAGCCTGAATGCTGGCTAGACTCACCTGTCTCATTGTGAAAATCTGCCATATCAATTGGTGAGCGCCCATATGAAACAGTCAAATAACGACTCACAGCCAAAGATAGAGGCGACGCAACCCAACCACCTGTTTTGCACCCTGAAGCAACCCTGGGCTCAGTTCTCGCCATGGGAGGCGGCGCAAGCTACGAATCGTCGTAGTAAGCTTATTAGAGCACTTACGGACGATATCCACCCAAGATATATTCGTTGCCTTTCTGCCACTCGGGTATCTCACTCCAAGAGAGTGTTTTCGAGTTGGCAGCTAAAGTTCGCTTTGGCTGCACACCGGGTTTCCCGGTGCCGTTGGGGATTTTACGTCTGTGCATCAAAATGGTCGCCTGGCGGTCTACGGAACAGGATTGGAAGCGCTAGCCGTGCGACTCCTACTCTGGAACTCCAGAACTCTGAAAATGAAGGTGAAAGAATGTGTCAACACCTGCCAGAACGGTCCCGGAGTGAGGCCTTGAGGAGAGACGGTCGTTCAATCCGAACATTTCAGGGCGCGTCCGACTGCCGGATATAGACCGTGTGAAAGCGGCATGGCTCATTGGAAGAATCTTAATTCCATTCCGCAGAATTCTTAACACGTTGGGCGGTACAAATGCAGCATATCTGCATCATCATGTGTGCATTGGGGTTCGGGTTACATACTACAAGTTCAAAAAGCCAAAAACCGACGATTATTCGCTTCCGAAGTCCGTGACCAACCTACACGTGTTCCCCGACAGAGTAGTGGCGGTAGATGGAGCGGTGTGTAAAGGACGCTACAGTATACAGGCGACGTCGCCCAGGAATGTCAAGAGATAAAAACCTTCTTCAACGCAGTAAAATCGCAAACTTGACCTGACCGTGGACAAGTAACTTTGCCGTTATTCTTGGCGGCCATCTCTTCAAGTGCCTAGGCAACGGGTGCGCCTGTGAGAGCGGTTTCATGTCAACGGATGAATTAACTCACCTCCGTCGAGTAAACGTATCCATTGGAGAAGGCCATTGGCATGTTATCTCCATCCATTATCTTGCCGCTCAGGTAGCAAACAATGGTAGAGTTGGCATGGTGACTGAAAGGCACTTCTTTGGCAAGAATACTGATGTTCGGATCGCACACTGGGCAATCAACATTGTGCGGATGGTCATAGCAGGCGGGGAGCTTTAGGGAAGCGAGACCAGCGTAAAGCGCAAGATGCAAAAGCGGTTCCGTCGGCAGACTGTTCAATGAATAAATCGCGAGGCGGAATGCTTGAATCAACGAGGTCCAGCGAGACTCGTCGTAGAGACGCTGCAAACTCATGAGACTGGGCGGTGTTCGCTTCCATGGACCACTGACCTTGTACTGTCCACAAGTTGTCGAGGGTTGAACCGCCAAAAGCGCCGTAGCTTGTGTAATCTGTTGCAAGTGGGCCTCCTGCCATGGTATAAGGTATTTTTTCACATATGAAATCGCATCCTGTGTCTTGCGCGCGCGGGCCAATTCAATGTATTCCTGAAGCCGGAGTTCGAACTCCAGAGTGCTCTGCAAACCGCCGGAAATTGCTACATTATACTGGGCGGCGTATCTCAGGGACCTACCCTAATTTTCCTCAACGCCGTTTTATTTTCGCTGCACCATGCTATAGCTTCTGTACAACTGTGCCGGAACAGCGCGCGTTCAATCCTATGGATGTCCATGAAGAGGTCAATGTCCACCAGGGTCTGTGTGGATGTGCACATTCAACGTGTGATCCAGCAGAGGCCGACCGCAGGGTTAACGTACTTCAATGCTTCTCTCTTGGGCTAACTTCCTCGCTGTTTTTTCTCGGCCCGCGCGGAGTGTCCAGTCGACCAGCCACCGGTCTAACCGCGTGTCCGCCCAGCGAGAAAAATCCGGGCAGTTCGTGTTCGGCATGGCCTCAACTAGTGCAAGATGCTGAAGTCGTTCATGCGTGACATCGAGCGTAGGCCTGCCATTGTTTTCCTGTAGATCCGAAAGCTGTACACAGTACGCATCAGATGAGTCATTATCAGCATAGTCATTGTCAGCACAAGACACGAGGCCGACCTTGCGTTTGAGATTCTCCACCCGCGCTATCATGCCATCAATGGTCTTGGCTGCGTCCTCAAGGTTGACCTCGTTGCCCTTTGTACGTTTCTGAAGTTCGCTCGACGTGGTCTGTACGTTACCCAGCTCGCGCTCGATGTTCCTTTGAGATGCACGAAACACCTTCCGATAATTCTCATAGGGTACCTAACATGTATCTCGATGAGAGAGCTGACCATTCCAAGGACAGTTTCACGTACGCGCGCGAATGGTTGCTCAAAGAGCATAACACCATCGACATTCACTTTGTTTGTACTCATGACAACGAGCTATCTGAGCGGCCTCAGTGTCTGTCGTTAGTTACCAAGTTAGTAATTACCGTAGGCAGTGTCCAAAGCCGGCGCGGGCATGCGCACTGACGTCGATCGTGGGATGTCACGTGACAGGCTCGAAATTGGCTTGTCATTCAATTTTTGTCATGCTACTGTGATGTATTGTTAGGAGTGGCGTTGAGAACACGTTGATTGCAGTGCGGACACGAGCGCAGGGGGAGAGAAGTTTTTTTTTCATTTAGGAAAGAATGTAATGTAATCGAGAGGTACTGCAGAAAGTGTACAGTTATCTGTTCCCCGCCGCCCGACGTTCCCTTTTCCATGCATAAATTTCTCGTCCGAGCGCAACTGCCAAAGGGACCGAGATGGATGCAAACAGGGGGGTATAAACAGCATATTTATGCTCAGCAGGGAAGTACAGCATTGCCAGCATGCCGGGATTAAAAAAAGCATGCGATGCCAACGACAAAGCCTCACTGGACCATCGCAATGGAGCTGCGGAAGATTCCCCCGCGGATCGGTAAGCCTAAACCAAAATCATATTGTTAGAAAGATTTTTTTGTAAGGCGAGCCAAATAAGATATAGACCTCCTCAAGGGCTGACAATGCATCGTGTACGTCCCCCTTGACCTTTTGGTCGACTGGCATGGCTTCAATTTGGTCCACGAGGTTCACGATGCTATGAAGTGTTTGTTGGCTGTGCAAAACATTTTCCAATGTTCGGCGTCGCATGAGGGCGTCCAGTTGCCAATCGGATAGTGGTAAGGCCACCTCGGAAGATACGCCATTAGGAAGGGATGGAACACCCAGCAAGGCAGTCAGCTGGTAAGAAAAGGTAGAAAAGACAGGCAGAAGGTCTGTCGCGGTTAAGTGTGTCGTCATCATTTCATCCGGAAGCCTGTTGAGAATGAAGATACCGCCCCATTGTGGCAGAAGGAATGCATTCAGGTTCGTTGGCGATCCTGAAACACTTTGTTCACCTCATATCCTGTAGCTTAAAGAATTCTTACCAAGTGCGTCAAGAATACGAAGGGGCTGCCGGGATGACGATGGTACAAACAGCACAAAATGGAGCACAGGGTCATTGGAGACACTGGAGGCTGAATGACACGTCAAACTCTGATCCAGAATAACCAAATAAAAGAATAATTACACAATGACCATTCAGCGGAGTTGATGAATACAGTCAGATCCTCAGGAGTAAGACCATGAAAGGAAGTGTTTCCATCAGTAATTTCGATGGGATCGAACGCCAGCGGTGCATGGTATTGTACCTGGCTTTCAACGGTGGTATTATGAAGAACATTCAACTGCGAAAGGATCGGAAAAAAATGGTCTGCGGGCTGTGTGGTCAACCGTCGGAACTTAAATGAAAAGGGACAACTTTCCTGTAATCGCAGGCTGAATGTCCCAAGAATTAACTAGACCATCAGATGCGGCGTTTTCGTTCAGCAACGTGAAGGCAAGCCGATAGCGGCCGCTATACTGAACAACGCGTTGTTCCTGTACCGGGGAAATCTCCGGTGCAAGCAGGCCGGACAAAATACTGGCCAGACGATGAACTGGAGAACCACACTGCATGAGGTGCTGAGAGTGTACCAATCGCCATCCGACCCACCTGATGCATCTTCTGGGCTCACAACCAACCTTCTGGGGTGTTGTATGGCAGTTCGATCCCCGAGGACAATAGTATGTGCGTTTGAAGTCGAAACCCAATTATCTATAGCGGTTATCACCGACTGTATGTCTATCCTCTCGCCCAGGTCTTCGTACCTGTGTTCTCGCTAATCCCCACCTGGATGTCGAGGTTTCTCCCGGTCGGAGAATCATGAAGAGCCTGAGCAAGGACTTCGTTGAGCTCTCCGGCCAAGCGGAGAGAACTATTTCCAAAGCTCGGTGCGTCTAGCTGTAAATCTACCGGGAAAACGAGTTTCCTGTCGAGCTGCGCCTTCACCCGAACTGAGGGCAGTGCGATACGTTCTATACTTGTGAGCCTCCACCAGAACGGAATTGCAAGGATGATCAAAGTCCAGTACGAGCCTAGAACGAGCCTTCTTATTTTTGCAGACTGGAAAGGGATTCTCTGAGGGTCCTTGAGGCCATGGCTTAGGCTAGGAGGGTCCGAATCCATCACAGGTTTTGGTCCTGTATGCGTTCTCACTGAGAGCAACTTCGAGCACGGCCAGCGGAGTTTCAAACGTTCTCTCCTCCACAACTGTCTTGTTGTCCTCCGAGCCCACGCAGCGCTCAGAGGGCGATCGGTAGGACGACAGTTTCATCGATTTTGACTCTTCTCGACTCGCAGTTTCACGCACCGTGCCGCAAGTCAGTCACTACAGCGTTTTGCATCTCAGGACTTCCCAGCGCTCATTTCTCGGTCTAATTCTGTTGGCTGTTCATTAGGTTGTCTCAAAGTCATCTCGGACATGTCATCAATCAGCTATGGGCAATTGTCTCCAGCAGGAACATCATTGTCTCATGAATTCCGTCGACCTCCACCTGCTTTTTCGTCACACGATGTCAGTCAAATCGAATGCCTTGCGTCGTGTATTCCTCAAAGCTTTTCCATAGCATTTTCCTCGTTGTAGATCTCCTTCTCCACCATTCGCGAGGAGGCTCACCTACGATAGTTATAAGCCTCGAAACGGTGGATACTATGACGATCATCCCAACAGCTACCGGCCAAACGTTTACAGACCTGACTATAACCGTAGCCCGTCTCCTCCTCGTTACGACCGCGCAAGACCACCAGAACCTCGTCCGTGGGACCACGCCCCTCGATGGCCATATAAACGACCTTCTCCGAGTCCACCACCGTGGGATAAAAATCGTCGCGATACCCTAGCTGAAAGGATGATTGAATCCCCAGAAGTTTGGAAACAGTCACATTTCGATAGACCCGCTCGGTATGGATTATACATTATATCATCAGAGGTAAGAAAATCGTAACGCTTGATTTCGTAGTTTGGATTCTACCCTCGATCGATATGGCGATCGTCGACAACAATCCTCAAGAGACCTCTCCCCGCAAAGGCCCACTCCCCGCCCGAGCTTCGTGCCGCACTACGACAGTTACCGCCCTTCCCCACCAGTTCATGCTGTGCGCGATCATGGGTCTTTTTCGCGGACTGCCGACACATACCGACCTCAGTACTCGGACGATGCTTGGCCGTCATCCCACAATAGCGATAGTGTCAACCACCAACGAAAATCTAGCCACCACGATCGGGCGGATGAAAGCTCAATTTCGAGTACTCCTTCTCGTTTACCCTCGCATCCCAAATCACAGCAGCGCTCTCCCCCACCTCGTTCGCCCGCTGGAACGGAATCGCATCGAACCAACCCAAGACAATGCTCGGTTGCTGACAGCGGTCACCAATCACTCTCCTCCTCGGTATCCCACTCTCGAGCAAGTTCTGTTTTTCGAGAGGGTCCCGATACCAAATTCGAATCTCGATCGTCGTCACGATCGCCCAGGCGTTCTAGATCCGGTATCTCCGAATTCGATGAAGAGTCTGCTCTTCTTCCCCAGTCATCGATCCAACCAGTGCAGGAAAAGGTACCTCCGCGCGCCACGAATGAGGTGCCGTTATCAGGAGATCACACTATTGCACCATCAGAAGGTTCTAAAACCCTGGGAACGGGTGTGCATGTTTCCGCCGGCAAGCAGTTGTCTAGCCACGAGACCATGTACATGAATGGCAATTTTGCAGTTAAAGTGTCTACGGAACCTAACGGTTTACCGATCATGACTCCTGAAAAGGTGTCTTTTGGCGATGCAATACCCCACAGTGGTACGTGTGGTCTGAGGATCAAGACGGTAACAGTCCTGACCATGCGTTTCAGAATCGCATCTTGAAGTACTGACACTATCAGGGAAAACAGACTCCGCGATCATTGATTCTCTTCGCCCATCACTTGGAGATTCAAAAGCCGGCGGTTCCGTGTCCCAAAAGCTATCTGCGAGCAATGAGTGTGCTACCTGCGATATTCCTACTACGTCTCCTGAAGAAGACGACTCTCCAGAACCTCCTCCCCCATCATCCACAACAGCACCTTCGCTCGTCGTACAAATACCGGAAAAGGAGTCTGACGTCATATCAAGTGCTCTCGAACCCGGATCTGACATCGACCACATGAACGTGATTGAGCCAGTTGCCAATCCGTTGAGAATTGTGGTTGGTGATCACAGCGTCATACCAGTCTCGCCTACAAACCGCCACATCCTTTGTCAGCCTAGGGAACTCAAGTCGACCCGAGAGGGGGTTCGAGTCGTCCTAGTCAAGCGTCTCCTCCATGATCGCCAATCTCGTGTTGAACGAGTGTTCCCTGTGCTCCGAGCCAATCAAGTAGTATCGAACCTGAACTTTCCATCACCTCCTGGCAACCAGACTCATCGCTCAGAAGAATTAATCGCTGCAAATTCTTCCGGCAGATTGACCGCACACGAGGCAATTCGATCATCTTTGGTGGATCGCTTTGTAGAACGCCAATCTGAGATTGTGGAAAAATCTCGCAGGTTGAAAGCCGAATATTTGGAGTTGCATGAACGGTGGCTAGAGCATTGTGCGCGGCTTGATGAAACGCAGAAGAATGGACTCCCGGAGGAGTCCACAGTCCCCTCGAGTGGCAGGACAACTCGGCGCTCAACTGCTGTCATGGGAGATGCCGTCCGTTCGGACCTGGAGATGGAGCAAATCATTGCCAGCTTGGGCGTCGAGGAACTCACTGATCCCAGCTATCTTGCAATCAAAAATGTGGCCAAAATTCCGGACATGATCTCTGTCACCGATGGTTTCGTGCCCTACCTGTTCGATGACACGAATAACATCGTGGATGACCCATCCGAATTTTATGGTGCCTCTTCCGCTCAAGACTATTGGACTGAAGAGGAGCGTGACATCTTCCTCGACGAGTTTGCTGCGCATCCAAAGCAATTTGGTATCATTGCACAGCGGCTGCCGAACAAGACGGCCGCTCAATGTGTCACGTATTACTATTTGCACAAGAAGCAGGGCGTCGACTTCAGGAAAGCTGTCATGCAATATGGCAATACTAGACGTCGCAAAAACGGGAGAGCCAGCAAGCAGAGAGGCAATGCCCTTCTGACGGACATACGTCGTCATGATGACGAAGTTTCACGCACTTCACCTGCATCGCTCAACGAAACTACACCATCTTCCAGTAATAAACGCAAGCGAGCGGTCGATCGTAGCAATGGCGAATCCAGAAGATCAAGTACGTCGAGACGAACTGCCATTCAAACGGAAGCAACGTCTACTGGAACCACGCCTGACCCAGATGCGGAGCAACCAAGGAGAAGACGCAGGACTGCTGTGTCCACGCGAGCCATAGCAGTTGTTACTGCTGGTGAAGTGGTCAACAAGGATGTAGTTGAATGTTCGGTTTTAGCATGACGCATGTTGCTTGGGAAGTGTGGACAGATGTATATTGTACTGGGGTTTATCGTCTGCCTTCAACCATAATAATGTGATACCCGAAGTTGGTCTTGACAAGTGGAGACAAAGCAGGCTTATCCACTGTCGACGGTGTCAGCGTAAACGCTGCATCTTGGAAGGCGCCCTGAGCCGCAAGGCCATCAGGATTCAGTATTGTATAGCCGCACTAGGAGCGCTGCCGACGTACGACCATCGATCCTCGAGTCATCCAGCCAAGGCTTCCTCCAGCTGAAACCCCAGGTCAGAAAAGTGACCAAAGAGATATACGATGAATACCAATACCTTTGGCTTTGTCCTCAGAATACTCTTGGGCAACTTTGTCGAATCGCTCGCCCCCCTGATTATTTCGTTCCCGTGGTTAATGCAACCAAGGTCAAGCAACAACTATCGAACTACCTGTATCTTCTCAAGAGCTTCCAATGCCCTTGAATGCTTCTCACATAAGATGTGACGGACGTTTATTGCAGTAGCAGGCTTCAACCCGCCCTTGCCCTTGCCCTGTCATCATGAGCATCGTTCGATTTGAGAGGTGGACCACTGCTCCAGGCTCGGCACAAGGCACAGGTAGTCAGAAGTGCACACCTTGTTATCAGATTGCTCAGATGCGTTCGTACTACCCTTGTTGCCGCTGCCTTTCTTCTCGTTAGATGTCGTCTTATTCTTCCCCATCCTGTCAGGTCCCAGGTCGCTTGAAGTGTGTGACGTCGCTGTTGTGGCTGTGCAGTTCCTCCCACAGTATGCACCACGTTCAAGTTGCAAGATAATCCCTAACTTGAATATTGAATATATCATCATCGACCACCGCTCGAGCTATGGCGGATACAATCACTCGAATTAACGTCAAAGATTATAATCACTTCAAGAATATCATAAGTGAACAGATCAGTAGAACTGTCTGTAGGCTGCTCGGGCTAATTTGTTCCGGCGTGTAGTCATGTTCTGTCGTGGAGGGGTACGTGCTTTGCCTTGTCATGTTGAACTTCGACCATAATGTATAGGACTGACATATCGAGGCAGGATCTGCTTTTGTTGTTAATTTGAAGTCATTGCAATCATCCAATTTCCAACCTATACCATCAACGCTTTCAAGTTTCATTGGCTTTCCACACCTTCACCAGAGCGAGTCCTCGGCGCATTGCTGAAAGGTATCGAAAAGAACACAGCGCAAACCCAAGTTGTGCCGACGCGATGTATGTGAATTCCCTCCAACCTTGTCGAGTGCGTCGACTGAATGCAGTTTGTCTAGGATTCCGCGTATCCAAACTTCAGAAATACTCCATCAATATTTCTTGGAGGAGCCCATTAAACCGTAATACGTCGACCACATACCGCTCACGATCAAAGGAAACGTGACTGTAGACCAGATGTCGGATAACAAGCAAGAATGTACACCTTTTCTCAAGCGTGAAGTGTCTCGTTGTCAGGCGGAGAATTTCAGCGATTAGTAATCGCTACGTCCAGAATACTTACTATCAGAAGGTAGACGTGTAAGCTTGCTGGATAGTCTGTCTTTACTGTTCATTCTGATCCGGTCCAGGTATATTTTTGGCGAGCCGTCGAACTACCTGCATATCATGCAATGGTCGAATGCTGCAAAAGTTATCCGCTCACTGATATGTAACTCAAACTGCTACATCATAGTAGTGGAGAACGATCTTTCGGTTTTAGATTACATGTCCGACTTCGTCTGCCTTCTGAAAACGGTCCATGTATGGGGTTGATGCCTTATTCTGTTCATGAAGGTTGGTGATTCGCCGATGTGACCTGTGGTTGACTCATCACGTTAGAAAAAGGCATTAACAATGAATTCGAATCCGCGCTTTCGCGAAAAATCGTTGCCTTCTAAGATGATGCCGAGGGAGGGAGTTTCACGGACTGGGAGATCGTCGTCGTGGTCGGGGAGAATGGCGCCTGAAAGACCCCATTCGTATGCCTGTTGGCCTGCGCCAACAGCCCCTGGTGTCGAAACGGACAAGATGGAGCTTGTCGTGTTGCTCAAACCGCGGATGATATCTCTCAAGTTTCTCGGGAGGTTCCGCATGCAAAGTATGTCGTTCAAGTCCGATTCCAAACTGGTTTTCTTATCGGTCTCAAATTCAATTTTCATGCGGAGAAGACTGCCTTCGTTATCCAATACGACTTCATTTTAACAATTTTTGGACGTTGTCGTCTTCGTAGACCAACCAGCCGTTGCAACAACGGCGACACCGTAAGCGAACTGCATGTTGCTTGTATTGCATTCGCCGACGCTTAATGTCCTGTATAGGCCGCAATCCCTCCTCTCGGAAATGAACTCTCGTTGGCCTCGTGTAATCAAGTTGAACAGAATCAAGGATCGCGAGAAGAAAGGTATGAGCCCATGACGTCTTCCTCGTCTAATAGTTGAATTCGATCGTCTTAGCTCCCGGTAATTGCTTATTCCTGGATGAGTCACTATTATCCCCCGAGCGACGACGGTGGTGGTGGTCACCGTTGTCGTCGAAAGAAGACTCCTCAGCGAGTCCTGGAAACCGTAAAGATTCAGGTCGGCCAGATGGTACGTCATCTCGTACGTCTCACCGCGTCCTCGGCGGCGGCACCGAATTCGCCAGAGGAGCCATCATCGCTGACGACCTTCTCGTACTAGGACGATGACGAGATCATGGACGCGCTCAAGAGTGCCAGTCTCACGCTCGCCGAGCTGCGCACGTCGTCACTCTCACCAAAGCAATATTATGAGCTCTGTAAGTACACGCGTTCAGCTCTCTCGAGTTCCTCTGACCACAGGTGTCGCAAGACATAGCCATCTTCGACGCCATCCGACATCTCTCAAACTACCTCTATGACGCACACACACACACAGTCCAGACACCATCTCGCATATCTCTACGAACTAGTCCAGTACGCTGGATACATTGTCCCCAACCTCTATCTCATGATCACCGTTGGCTCCGTGTACATGTCTATCCCTGACGCGCCCATCAAGGGAATCATGATGGAAATGAGCAGAGGCGTATTGAACACCATACATGGGATCGTACTACAATACTATCTCAGCGGTCAGATCACCTGGTCGTCGGGACCGATTCCGGGTGAGCCCACGCCGCGTTGCGTCGTCCGTTTGCTGACCCACCCTAGTCCCCCAAGGGTCCCTCCAAGACGCTATCATGTTCGTACTCATCAATTTCACAGAAATGAACAAGCTTTGGGTCCATCTTCCAGCACCGAAGTCACTCGCGCGAGATGGAACTTCGCGAACCTTCTCGGGACCAACCTTGTCCGTCGATCTGAAGATGTACCAGAACTTGAGCATGCTCCAGAGCAAGTCGTCAACTGCAAGGACGTCATCACACAGGAATATCTGATAGACCGCAAGTGACTACATGAGATAGCAGTGTCTCTTAATTCTACTATGTATTTTGGAAGATCGTAATCAAAAGATCATGTAATCTAGAATAAGGATGTGACAGATAACCCGGAGGCCTGACACTTTGAAGTTTGAACCCGCTGCGGGGATGCTGTGAACAAGCAGGTTTGACGCTGTTTACAATGTACTAGACAGAATGAGTACATCAGCGTCACGCAAAGACAATGATTAGCAGAAATTTACGTTGTTGTCTCGCATCTGAGTATTGAGTACCAGTGAGTCCTCGCCGCGTCTCGGACGCTCTCAATTAGTCGATCTACTTTTTGCAGTGTCTTGGTATCCATATTCCTCTATACTGATCGGTCAGCTAGCTTGCAAAGCAAGACAAAACCTGACTTCACCTATCAAATGGAACTTCAACATCTCGGCATCGGTTGGCGCACGACAGAGCTTGGGCTCGGGAAAATCAACCCTAAAAGGTTTACGTTCCACGGCAATCAAAAGAGCCTTCCGCGTGTGGGAGAGTTTGGACCGTTCTTTGGAGTTCGGATCCGAATCAGTCATAGTGACGGCGGAATAGTTTCACGAATAACAAGGAAGAAGAAGATATCAAGGGCAGCGGGGTGTGACGAAGGGATGAAGTAGGAAGGGATGATCTATTTAAATGATCTATGCTTTGCTGTAGTACAGCATTCCACACAGACCACTTTTCATACGCACACCAACTCGGATGGCTCAATGTACAGTTGATTCAGATTTTAAAGGTCTTGAAGCATAGTTGGTCTTGGGCGAAACAGTACAACATTTACACAGTCCGATAGGTGATATGGTAAAGCTTAGAGACACGTTAGATTGCTCCAGGACCCAAGGATCGGATTGCTGGAATATCACTGATAAATTTAACAATAAATCCCTACCCTCTCTAAGTAGTACAGGAATGAGCAAGCATTACCATACAGACGGATCATCACCAAAGTAATTACCCGCCAAAGTGTATTGGTCGTCCCATGCACCAGGTAAAATCCGTTGCAACCCATACCTTTGTACAATCTCTGATACAGCATTCAGATCACCCTCTGTTTGATGAAGAAGCCGCATATCAGGGAGAGGTGGTAAGCTGTGAAACACGAGACGTGCCACGCCAATCTGTGCTAGATAATCCGAGATGGGGACGCGTGGGGGATACTTACTCTCCTGTTCGACGACGCGCTCGATGGATCCATGCTGTCTAATAAACTTGAGGGCGCGGTTCGGTCCGACATTTTTGATCCGTTGCGAGAAATCGGTGCCGAGCAAGAGTGCAAAGTCGATATAGCTCGTGCGGTCCAGCTGGAGGGTCGCACGAACGGCCTCGCCGTGGACGACGACAATGGGAGATTCCCGCAAGGTGATGCCACGCAACATCGGGGCTTCGTATACGAGCACGTCCGTGTCCTCGCTCACGACGTAATCCGCGTGGCCGTGGGCGACAAGGGCGCATGCGAGTGCTTCTGCCTCGAATGGGCTCGAGGATTCTATGCAGGGCACGCCCATGGCACACAAGAGCTCCTTGCACTCTTCGTACGTCTGTGTCGTCGGAGAGTTGCTGCGACGCTGATAAGACTGAGAGACGAGGGTGCTCCGCTTGGCGAGTTCCATCAATGCGGATTCGATTTCGGGTGGTGGAACTTCTTCAGAGCAAGGTGACGAGAGAAAGTTCCAAATGTGACCTTCGTCGAGCGTCATCTGGAGTTGCTGCTTGGACATGGAGTATTCGATCCTTGCCTCAAGGGAGTCGGGGCTGTCTGCCTGTGAATCGTGATCGTGATCGTGCTCACGCTCTGGGATCTCAGGTTCTTCGAAAGATGGAGGAATGGACGTGAGCTGGGCGATGCAGTGGCTGTATTCGGAATACAGTGTGGAAAGTTCCGATTGAAACGACTCGATGGAATCGGGTGGCTGGTAAGAAATCGGTGTGGACTGCACCGCGGCGTTCCAGTGGACAAATGGAAGGGACGACAATACTTCATCAGGAGGGTCATCGAGTTTGTCGCAAGAGTCGATGTCGTGGCCTGTCATTGCGTGAGTGGCAGTATCTAGGTGTGCGGATGGCGGCAAGTAGTGTGGTTCGAATCTAGATGACAGAGGTGATGCGGCTACGGAATCCAAAACATCCTGCACGTCGTGTACCCCTAGTAGGCCGCCGTGTGGGAAGGGGTAAGAATGCACAGTGCACGTGACGGGAGCGCGTGATGGAGGAGAATCCGGTGGAAATATGAACACGGGACGTGTGGACCCTGACGCATGCGCGTCAGACGATCTGTGGGACAGTGTGATATTGGTGAGGGTGTCGATGACGCGTTGACGATCGGAGCTAGGCAAGGAACGGTAATATGGAAGAAGGCGCATCAACTTCTGGAGTCTATGAAATCTATTTGACTCGATGGACCCGCGAGCGGCGTCTATTTTCCGGGATTCTCTGCGCCGCTCGACCTGTTGATTGAAATCAGGGGTGATGGAGGGTGAGTGTATGAAGAAAAAAAGACCTCGGGTGCTTTGGCTGCGCTGCGTTGTTTTCCATCAAAGACGCAAATGGCACGGACGTCAGATTGTTTCAGTTCTGTGAGTATACGATGCCAGCCGATGATATGCCTATGTGGGTGGGGCATGGGTGCAAAATGAAAGCGTTGGGTGACAAGGGTGCCATCTCTGTCGTCGCGCTGGGGTGAGTTGTGAAATGAGTTAGAGGACGGTACTCACATGACGACGGTCTTTCCGTGGAGGGATATGAAGCGGTCCTGGAGTGTCTTGAATACATGCGGACTAGGATAACTAATTAGCTGGGCAAGTTGTATTGAAAGTGTACTAACATACCAAGTTTTTTGTAGAAAGGGGGTAATGCCTAGTACGCCCATTAATGAGTAGGACTTTTTCCAACTCCGCCCTTGCAGCCACGTCGTGTCCGTAAGACCAGCACAACGCCCGGAAGAACGACGACAACGACGACGACGACGACCGCGCTCATTTTAGTGCTCCCATCATGTCCGTCATGCTCACAAAATTCGAGTCCAAGAGCAATCGCGTCAAAGGTACATTCCACGTGTTCTCTCTGTCCCGCTCGCTTCCTAGACTTTTGCTCTCTCCAAGGACTCGCCTTCCATCCCACTCAACCTCTCCTCGCCGCCGCTTTGCACAATGGTAGCGTACAGCTGTGGAACTACCGCATGGGTGTTTTAGTAGACAGATTCGAAGAGCATGAAGGTGATCTCTCTCGCTCAGCAGCTCAGACCAGCTTTGTTGATGTCTTTTGACAAGGCCCTGTTCGTGGTGTTGCCATCCATCCCAGCAGAGCACTCTTGGTCACCGGCGGCGATGATTACAAGATCAAAGTCTGGGGTCAGTGCCATCATTCGTTTCGCAGTTGGTTCTGATGCCTCGCAGACCTCCGTCCCCAGAACCGTCGGTGCCTTTTCACTTTGCATGGCCACCTCGACTACGTTCGGACTGTCCAGTTCCATCACGATATGCCTTGGATTGTGAGTGTTTCATGGTCCTCAGCTCATGTCTTTCTCATCAACCTCGCGTCCCAGCTCTCCGCATCCGACGACCAGACCATTCGCATATGGAACAGCACTTCGCGCAACTGTATTGCTATCCTCACCGGTCATTCACACTACGTCATGTCTGCCCAGTTCCATCCCAAGGACGATCTCATCGTGTCGACCTCCATGGACCAGACCGTTCGCGTTTGGGACATATCCGGTTTGCGAAAGAGCACTCCCAGCGCCGGTCCCAACAACTTCGAAACATTCGATACCTTCTCTACTGTAAAATATGTCCTCGAGGGCCACGACCGAGGCGTAAATTTTGCCGCCTTCCATCCCACACTCCCCTTGATCGTTTCCGCCGCCGACGATCGCTCGATCAAAATTTGGAGGATGAGTGAAACAAAGGCTTGGGAGGTCGATTCTTGCAGAGGGCACTTCAACAATGTCTCCAATGCCCTTTTCCATCCCAAGCACGAACTCATCGTGTCTTGTGGTGAGGACAAGACAGTGCGTGTCTGGGATCTCGCAAAGCGTACCGCGATCCAAACCTTCCGGAGAGAACACGATCGTTTCTGGGTCCTGGCTGCACATCCCAACCTCAATCTGTTTGCTGCGGGTACGATTGAGATGCACCAAGAAATTCCTTTTGCTAATGAGCTTTGCAAATTCAGGTCACGACAGTGGACTGATTGTGTTTAAACTCGAGCGCGAAAGGCCTGCCTTTGCGGTCCATGCCGACTCGCTGTACTACATTCGGGATAAATACGTTCGAACATACGACTTCAATACCGGATCCGATATTGGCCTTCTCAGCGTCCGCAAATTCGGAAGTCCTTACGTCCCTCCCCGCACTCTTAGCTACAACCCTGCCGAACGTGCCGTCATCACGACAATCTCTTCGGACAATGGCTTGTACGAAGTATCTTCGCTCCCCACGCAGACCAATGGAGAGGTCAAGGACTCGTCCACGGATGGTAAACGTGGTACAGCCCATAGCGCGATTTTCGTGGCTAGGAACAGGTTTGCCGCCCTGAATAAGATTACACAGGTAAACGACGATAGTGACAACCAACCCATGGATGCTTACCATTTCATCAGCTCATCGAGGTTCGCGATCTCTCAAACTCCGTGATGAAAGGGATCAAGGCTCCGGTCCAAACCAACGAGATTTTCTACGGTGGGACTGCATGTCTCATTTTGAGCTCAACGTCGTCGGTCGCTCTCTACGATATTCAACAGCAAAAGATTATCGCGGAGCTGAACAGTCCTCCTGTCAAGTACGTTGCCTGGAGCTCAGACGGGCAACTGGTAGCCTTGATGAGCAAGCACAGTGAGTGCTAAACGCGTTCTTTGCATCGGTCGTCTAATCCTGAATGGCACCAGCGATCACCGTCGCCAATAAAACCTTTTCTCAAAGTAGCCTGATTCACGAAACGATTCGGATCAAATCTGGAGCTTGGGATGACGCAGGCGTCTTCATCTATTCTACTCTTAATCACATAAAATACTGCCTTCCTCAAGGGTATGTCGGACTTCCCGCTATTGTGTCGTCGCACATGGACGCTAATTTTGTCTCTCTTCCGTCGCTGAAGCGATAACGGAGTGATCTGCACGCTTGACAATCCGGTTTACCTGACGCGCATCAAGGGCACAACCGCGCACTGTTTGGACCGTTCTGCTCGTCCTCGAACAATCACATTCGACCCTACGGAATATCGATTCAAGCTTGCCTTGCTCCGGAACAACTACGAAGAGATGCTTCATATCATACGGACGTCGACCCTCATTGGGCAAAGTATCATTGCGTATCTGCAGCAAAAAGGGTTTCCCGAGGTAAGCTTCAATGCGCCCCATCGAACTCGTCTGAAACTTGTGGTGGTGATCTCAGATTGCATTGCACTTCGTCCAAGACAAGAATACAAGGTTTGACCTTGCCATCGAATGCGGGAACCTGGACGTGGCTTTGGAGACCGCAAAAACAATTGATCGACCAGAGTGTTGGGAGCGCTTGGCACAACAGGCACTCAAGCAAGGAAGTCACAAAGTAACTGAAATTATCTATATGTGCTCGCATATACATTGACCGATTATCTTTAATAGATCGTTGAAAAAGCTTTCCAACAGACGAAGAACTTTGACCGCTTGTCGTTCTTGTATCTGGCTACTGGCAGCATGGATAAGCTATCGAAGATGCAAAAGATTGCAGCTGCAAGGGGGGATCCGATGTCACGCTTCCACAATGCCTTGTATGCTGGTGACGTACAGGGGCGAATCGCCGTGCTGCGGGACGTGGGACTTCGTATGCGTTCGTTTTGATCGTATATGCGCATCCACTGACCTAGAATATAGACCCACTTGCCTACTTGACCGCGAAAACAAACGGCCTGGACTCCGAGGCAGCCGAAATCCTCGAAGCAGCTGGTTTAAGCGAGGCGGATATCGACGACGTCCCTTTGTTCGGTCAATCGACGCTCCAACCACCACCTATTGTCACCTCTACTACAAACTTCAACTGGCCATCGATTTCGATCAGTGAGAGCTTTTGGGACCGTGCACTCGCGAACGGCAACCTGGATGGCGATGGTGAAATTCCTCGCCTCAATGGGATTGACACATCTGCTACCGCTGCCTCGTCCGCACTCGATGACTGGGCAAAGGAGGAAGAGGTTCCTGAGGTCGATGCTGAAGAGGCTGGGTGGGACCTTGATGCTGACGTTGCCGATGACGGTGAAAGTCGCACGGAAGAGGAGTTTGAAGATGCCGTCGGTGATGACGAAGACGAAGTGGCGGGTGCGACTCCTGGTGTAAGCGAAAACGAACTTTGGGTCCGCAACTCGCCATTCGCTGGGGATCATGTTGCGGCGGGATCTTTCGACACTGCCATGCAGGTGAGCAGCTTTGAACTAGGGGTGGAGATGTACTCATTGCCGTTCAGTTGCTGAACCGGCAGTTTGGGGTGGTCAACTTTGCACCCCTGAAGCAATTGTTCCTCTCTACCTATCGATCGTCGCACGCATACGTCCCTGTTTTGCCATCGCTACCTCCTCTGCAAGTCCATGTGAGACGCAATCCATCGGAGACGTCACCTGGGCGGGTGTTGCCTGTTGCTGTACGATCCCTGCCGTCAGTGCGGACGGATCTCTCGGAAGGCTTCCGTTACGTCTCGGGTAACAAGCTTGCTGAAGCTCAAGGTGTATTCCGATCTGTATTGCAATCATTGCTCTTGGTAGTAGTGTCTTCGGATGAGGAAGCCAAGGAGGTTCGTCAATCAGTTGACCACCTTTTCGATGACACTGACGGGATGAAAAACGCAGTGGCGTGACACGGTTGTTTCTGCACGTGAATATCTGCTCGGTGTCTCGATCGAACTGGAGCGACGACGCATTCTTCAGGATGAACCAGACAATGTCCGTCGACAGTTGGAGCTCGCAGCATACTTTACGCACTGCCAGCTCCAACCGCCCCACATGCAAATAGCCTTGCGCAGTGCTATTGGAGCGTTTGCAAAGGCGAACAACCACGCCACTGCTGCCAAGTTTGCGAGACGTCTTTTGGATCTCAACCCCGACCCCAAAATTGTTGCGCAGGTGTGTTTCTGTGGGAAGTTGCTCCAAGAAACGTCATGCTGACGTGTTGGGGTTTGCAGGCGCGCCAACGAATTGCGGCTGGGGATCGAAACCCGCGGAATGCAGTGGAGATCTCGTATGACGAATTCACGGAATTCGACATTTGTGCAGCCACGTATACGCCGATTTACAAGGGGTCGGCGTCTATCCACTGCCCGTATACGGACGCGTCGTTCTTGCCTGAATTCAAGGGAAAGCTAGAGCCTCTTACGGAACTGACAGATATTGGGATGACGGCGAGTGGACTGCCTGCTCCGCGGTGAGGTGGAAACTAGAGCTATTACGGACGGTAGAGTCGGGTTTTCTGTAAATGATGATAATTACAGCATGTCATGTGATTCGCAAGCATCTGCTCTTGCTTTTGATCTTCTTCCATCTGCCGGACATGGGCGACGACACGAGCAACATCGAGTTCGCGGATTTGTTACGGAGCCCAGGCGCACCCTCGCAGCAGACTTGTCCGACGGCTAACCAAGACTCTGAGCGGACGGTGGACGACATTCTCGCGCAGTCCTCGACGGATCTCATTCGCGCTTTTGCATCCTCGATCAAACAGGGGGCGGTGAGGGAGGCGAGCAAGACGGAAGAATTTCAGCAAGGTAAAACGCGCATATATGCAGAGTTTTGTTGACAAGACGGGTGTGTCAGAGTTCAAAAGACGGTTGTACCGGGCCATGATCCGCATGTTCGTGTGGTCGAACGCGCGGATCTCGCATGAAACGGGATCGGGCGAGGGGAGGCTCGCGGAGGGGGTGCAGAGTTTGTTGCTGCTTGAACAGGACCAAGGCAGGTCATCATCTCCTCCTCCCCGTGCTACTACGATGATGGGTATGCCGGGTGTGTTTGTTACGAACGTTTTGTGCTGACATGTTTGAGAAAGATCGACTTCGTGCACGACTTTGTGAGCTGATGACTGCGGTCAGCAGGGCGGTGGAGATGTTTGGACAGTTTTGATAAGATAACTTTGATGATATGTTACTAAAAAGAAAATGTCAAAAAAAAGTTATTTTGTTGACGTTGACTTCGATGAAATAGTCTATAGTAGTAGTCAAGTCAACTACCACTTATTTTCTTTTCTCAAGAGCCATCATGACCCTTGCAAAGGGCCCCCACTGCTCTTTCGTCCTCCTCGCAGAGTTCGACATTGATAGTGGGGCTCAGCTCACCTACCAATTTCCCCAACCGCTCGGGGCAGACG
>JBBPPY010000046.1:0-48702 GCA_038092195.1 Leccinum barrowsii
CAGCACGCCCCACATCGCCTTTCCTACCTTTCCAACGCCGTCGCAAGCCAGCCCGTCAGGGTGATGAGTCTCCCAGGTATAGGATTGGAATAATCACGTTGTTTTACCCCTTTGTTCTTATGGCGAGCTAGCCCGCTGTCGGATACAGTAGGCATATGTCTTGGTGGATTCCAGCGCGACTGAAATTTAGAGTTCGGGGAACTCCGCGGACCACGCCGGACCAACCCGAACCGCGCCGGAAAGTCCAACTTCCAGTCTTTCTGGCAACGTCGAGTCTGTCGTAGATCCTCTCAAAGTTGAGTGAAACTCCCATGATCCACTCGTACATGCCTGACCCGTCCCATACCCTGAATGCCGGCTCTCCTCATCCCCCTCCCTTTCCTGTATCTCCCATCAAACGTAATGACAATTCCAATTCCATCTCAGCAGCGGAAAAAGAGGTCTTAGACGAGGCGAAAGGCAGATTGGTGAGTCCCTTGTATTTCGGATCTACGGAAGTCTTATAACATTCATTCCCCCTAATAGATTCTACCAAAGTATATGCGCCCTTCCCCTGAAGAGCGTTTAACTATGATGAAGGAAGCCATGCAGAGGAAGAAGGCGGCTTTGTTCCTCCTAGCTTCAGCACAGGGAGATATTGAAACACACTCTGCTTACATGATCGAGGATTGGGGTCTCGAGGAGACCATTCGCTTCTATGATGCACATAATGGCATTGAGGATGACAATACCGTCGTCGGAAGATTCATAAAAGCTGTGTCCCACATCAGCTTAGGACCCGATGTGTGGTAGGTTGCCATCCCTTTGTCACTCCTCATCTCATCATTGTCATTAGAAGCAATGTATTCCTTGAATCTCCCGACTCTGTTTGCACTGTTTTCATTGTAAATAAGCATGGCCTGCATATCGACTATTGTTGTGCTCACTTATTGTTAACGATTACTATGTACTTCACCATCCCTGGTTTTGTTGGCAAGGTGTACAGGCGAATCATAACGATCTCTATAGAGCAGTGGCGTCTCCTCTCGTGCGTGTCATGCAGTTGCGCTACGGGCTATAGCCTTTTCTGATTTGAAGTGCAGTGATGTCCGCCTTGAAAACCCTATGGTTGTTGGGAGCATTGGATAATTCCAAAACCCTGATGATGCTCGGTCGACAAATGGCCTCATTTTACGACCGGGCTGATGCAGCAGAGCGCATTGTTACAGCCGGACGGGTCTTACAAGCAGTGTATGGGGCAGTTTGTGGTCAAGATACACCCCGGGTCGACGTTGTGCGAGAAGAAGGTGCCTGCGATCGTATTCGATGAGTTGGTACGTCGTCGTGTCCTTCTTTCTGTCCTGTTTCCTGGCGTTTTGATACGTTGTGTAGGTGTATACGAGTCATATCTATGCACGGGGCGTCTCGTCCATCCCGCGAAGTTTCTTGAGTGGTATCACGCCCACGAGTGGCGGGCCGATGAGCAGCAGCAGCAGCAGCAGCAGTAGTAGACGATGACGATGGTATAGTCTACTAAGACGAGGATAACGCGCTGTCGTTGGATCGAATGTGACACTAAGCCATTCAACGTCAACAATAATTCCACCACCCAGACTCCAGAGCTGGTCGGACACGTCCAAAGACTGGACAATTTACGGACTCGCACTTGCAGGTCGAGAATTAGAAAGACAGCATTTTGGGACGAGGAGAGGAAAAACGATTCGCAACCAAAACATGCACGCATGATTGGCATATCGAATGTCCTCCCGAGTCCGACCTGTGATCCTGCCGAGTAGCCTTCCCCGGAAGCGCTCACATGGATCGATCGATCAATGTTCAGACTCAATAATATAACGAGGACATATATCTAGAATCCAAATCGTCCGGTCCTACAATGTCCTACACACCTTGATCTATTGCGTTGACGCGTTTCAGAGGGACGGCCAATGACTCGCCTAGGAGCAATTTAAAACATGCGGCTTTCCGGCCCGATCGTAGCGCCCATCTTCAATTTGCGCAATTCGATGTCATGCTAGGGTACAACCGGTGGAAGGCAAACGATTCCAGCGTCGATCTGTTGCAGCCATGTAGGTGTTATGACAGTGCAAGCAGTCACTGCCTTTCGGTTCATTGTACAACAGCCACGCAGCAGCCTGAGGCGACGGTCTTGCAACGTGCGTAACTTCACTCTCAGTTTTGTGCCCTGTGCCCCGCCCATACAGACGTCCCAGTTGTATTGACCGAACCCTCAGCGGGGCCTGGCTTTGATCATGATTTGCTTCGTCAAAAAGATAGCGATCGGTAGAGGTGGGACGTAAATGCGTGAGCAAACACGTGTAATAATTGTCAGGTATGACGAAACAATCCGGAATTCTCCTTGCAACCACCACTCTCAAACCTAGCCCACCAAGTATGTCTTCCAAGGTGCTCCTGACGAAGAGGGACGGTGAGTAGTACACACATGGGCAAGATTATTGGTGTACTGGGGAGCTGACAAGAGAAAAAGAACCGAACTGGGTGAATCCCTCCGACAGTGGACAGCAGATGGATGCATTGGCGAGAAAAGACGACGAATCCAAGTCCACCGAAGATGAGGCACTAACGGAACCTCGGGAATTGAGCGAAAATATTATCGCTTCCAATATCGTTGGCGCGAACCCAATCGAGATCAATGTTCAAGATGATGTCCTGTGTTCGGTCAAGTTTCTCCCCGACGGGAAGCATGTCGTGAGCGCAGGAAAAAACGGAAAGATTCGACGATGGAGAGTGGCGGATGGTGAGGAGGTGGGCAAGCCGATGGACGCTGGAAGTCCTGTTGAAGACGTCGCAGTTTCACGGGACGGAAAGTGGCTCGTGGCTGGGACGGAAGATGGTCGAGTGACGGTGTGGAATGCGACAGACCACGAAAAGGTGACCGAAATTAAAGCGCACAGAAAAGAGGTGAGAGCAGTGGACATCTCACCGGACTCGACAAGAATCGCAAGCGGATCGGATGACTGGAAGCACAACGTCTGGTCACTTTCAACTGGCCAACGACTACTCGGCCCATTCAAACACAAAGGAAGGGTAGTCACTGTCAAGTTCTCGCCCGACGGGCGACTCATCGCAACAGCCATATATTATGGCGACTCTGTTCGCGTCTACGACGACGACTCGGACGTCCAACCCCTTGTAGACTTGCCAATTTGCGCAAGCAAAGGAAAGAACGCAAGCCTCGCCTGGACGAGCAATGGCAAGCAGCTCTTTATCTTGTCTCACAAAGGCGACATTCACTGTCTCGAGCTGTCCACCTGGACGACACTCTCAAAATGGAAGGTTGGCAAACACAACAATATCGCACTCACACCCAACGACAGGTTCATCGCAACCTCCGGACTTTCGTCGTTCTCACTCTGGGACGCCACATCGCAACAACACCTTGCGATAGTCAAAGTGCCTGGCCCCAATGCCATCTCGCCCATGGCCATCTCACCAAGCTACGACATCGCGGTCGCTTTAGACGACAAGATCATCCTTCGACATCTTTTGGACATCCTTCCCTCACATTACCCCGAAAACGTGAGTTTCGCAACTTCTATCAGATGTCATTACTGACTACATTTTTGACTCAACAGATTCTCTTGGAGCCAGAACTCCGCCGCTCAAGGACGGAAAAGGTTGATCTCGGAGAGGCGGTACAGCCCGTTCAGAAGGCAAGTCGAGGTGTGTATATTAGCCGGCTAACTGCCCCGGCACTGCGATTATTTACTTCTGTCAGCAACAAGCACGGCGAGTATCGAGGGGATTATTCAACGACTACGTGACCAGTTTGCTCCATCCGCCCTTCGCGCACAGCATGATAGCACAAGTGCGTTCTCTCTGTCTTCATTCACACCTTGTTGACAGTTGCCTCTCAATGCGTAGAGAATCAATTAGACGAAACTGTAACAGATCTAAAGAAATTTGTTCAAGGATTCCGTGACCAGCTTGCCATGGCCAACAAAGAAAACGAAAGCCTCAGGCACACCATTCAATCTCTTCGTGTTCGAGAGGAAAATTCCGGTGCGTTCAGTCCACGTTTGCTCCCACCTTGTTGACAGTCGCCTGCCAACGTGCAGCTAATCAATTCAACGAGACCGTCCAATCACTACGTGCAGACCTTGATGCCAAGGAAACGAGTTCCGGTGCGTCTATTGTTGACCCGACCGATGATTCACCAACCTGTTTTGCGCCATCGCACGAAAAATAGCTGATCTCGAGAAGACTGTTCAAGAACTTGTTAACCAGCTTGCTGCGTCGCAATGCACCCTGCGTGTGCACGAGCAGAAACATCAATGTGAAACCATGCTTGCCGCTGGGCGCATATATGATGCCGCAGAGCATCTTCTCAAAATCATCAACACCACGAGTGAAGATCTACAGCACAGTGGGTTGATCATGAACTGGCTTGAAGGTAAGTCTTGCATCTTTTCGTTGTATGGATATTTACCACCCGCCACCAGGTTTCCGGAACCGATGCGTATCACAGCTTCGGGTCATCGGGGACAAAGCATCAGGCACCAAAAAATACGACAGTGCACTTCCTGCCTACTCTACTTTATTGTCGCTCACTCCCTCGCCTCCGAAAGCTGTGGTGACGGGATGGACGAGAATTACCCTAATCCGTCACTCGGCAAGCGAGGCATTGGGCGCCGCGACCGAGGTATGGCTTTGGTGATTAGAACTCACATGATGATCCTCACTCCACTTAGTTCAAGCTTCCAAGGTTTCACATTTATCGTGAGATCTGTGATATTCTCGAAGACGACGATCGTGTCACAGAGGCGGTGGGATGCTTCCAGAAAATGAAAAATGAGCTATCGAAGGAGACGAGCGCTTCAGATGAACAAGCGCAGTGGGAACTCGGTGAGAAATCACACTGACGATTGGAGGAGCAATCTGAGAACCTCTGGAAGCAGATTTTCGATGTCGTTGTATCGAAAAAAGCGAAAAACTGGGCAACGAGGCAATGGTCTCCAAGGACTATGATGAAGCTATCAGCTTCTACTCGAGCACTCTCTTTCTCGAGTCATCAAACATCAATGATATCATTGTCAAATCTTGCCAGGCTCGAGCAAGTTTGTTGGAGAAGGAACTCATGAGTGCTACCAAGGTATTGACTCGCTTGCTCATGTGCGTAGTTCACGGTGGTAACGATGTGATTAGGTTATCGAACACGAGCCATCTAATTACAAAGGCTACAAGAGAAAACATGCTGTATTGCATAGCATGTCCCGCTACAGGGAAGCATTCAGTGCATTCGAGATGATGTTGTCGACAATGAAGCATTCGGCGGACCCACAAGTTTGCGGTGAGCCCAAAGGATCTAACCCGCGTGAAAACATAAATTCATGTCATTCCGATATCAGAGCTTCGAAGTCAATATCTCGATCCGACTCCACTCATCCGAGAGGCCGTCGTTGACACCATCCGTGACATACCCCACATGCTCATCGACACTGTCACTGGTCGTCTCTATAATAAAACACAGCAAGCGGCTGCGTTTGAAGAACTCCCGATCTTCGACAAGCTTCGGTCTGCAATGACTACCAACAATCGTCTCGACCATGCTTGGATCAAGGAAGAGGTGGATAAATTTTATCAATACGTGATGTTCTCGCACAAATGGCAGCCTGGCGAGCCGACATTCCAGATGGTCGAGGACATCTCGATCCGTGAACTACCCGAATCCCCAACAATCGAGAAGCTCATCAATTTCTGTAATGTGGTCCAATCTCACCGTTTCCGGTGGGCGTGGAGTGATACTTGCTGCGTCAATCAGGCAGACAAGGGGGTTCAGCAAGAATCTGTCGTCGCCATGTTTCGGTGGTATCGTCGCGCAGCGCTCACGATCGTCCATCTCCTCGGTGTGCTCTCCGACTCGCAACAAGAAGGCGATCTTTGGAAAAGCATCTGGAACACTCGCGGATGGACGTACCAGGAGTACGTTGCTTCGAGGGTGATTCAATTTTACACAGAGGATTGGAAGCCATACCTCGGTCTGGACATCTTTAATCACAAGGAATCCCCCATTATTCTCTCGGAGATGGAGCAGGCAACGAAGTTCGCCTCGGAGAAACTCGCCACACTCCAGCCGGGATTAGATAGGGTGCGCGAGAAGCTGTACCTCGCTTCGAAACGCCAAACGACTCGGGAGGAAGATATCGCGTACTCATTATTTGGAATCTTCAACGTTGTCCTCACACTCATGTACGGTGAAGGTGACCAAGCAGTCGGTCGATTGTTAGAGCACATCCTCACGCGTTCAGACGATGTCACCATTCTTGCCTGGACCGGGACATCGGGCAGCTACCACAGTTACCTCCCCTCCAATCTCACTGTATACGACCAAATTCTGCCTCCGCATATCCCCCAGGCCATAGAGGCCGCCCAGATGAGTCAAATGGTCATGGACTTGCAATCGTCCTTTCCCGATCCCGATCCAATCGTCGCGCTATATGAACGTCTCCTTGATCACGCTCCGCTGTCCCTCGCTTCTGGTCGACTTCGACTCCTTGGACTCGTTTTCCGCCTCTCTGTTTCCCCCCGTCTCGCAGCGCCTGAACCCGACTCGAGCATTCACATATATCGTGCCACGGTGCCGATTCTCGGCGAGGTACGGATCGAGACCAAAGACGACTCGTTGGGGACGCAGCGCCTCGTTCTCGTTCATCCATGGATCTGTGCCCTGCTCGACGAGGACTTCTCTGGCGACGATCCTCTGTTTGATCTCGATGCGCGCGCGCTGCGACTCCTCGTTCGGCTTCAGCAACCTTTTGGCGCCTTGTTGCTGGCCCCGCAGAGACGCGGGCAGTACAAACGCGTGGCGACGGACAGTTTCATCCAGGTTCAGATTCGGGCAGAGACGTCGTTGAGTGAGTTGATGGAGAGCATTAGTACAGTCGACGTGCAGTAGTCGTGCGTTTATGGCTTTGATTTTGGGATGACGCATCTCGTCACAAGACAAGGTGATTCTTCTGGTACTTAGTTTGCAGGGTTCCGGTCCGTGGTTAGGACAAACAGAGAAGATCACGACCATGTTTTATGAGTATATGTTGGATAGATCTGGTTGCCTGGATTACACCCGTGCGGCGTTTGCACTTAACAAGACGATGGAATCATTTCATCGAGAGCCATAGGTATGGTTATATGGAACGCTTTGTGTCTGTTGCTGCCATCTAATCTAATCTAATCAGTATCGAGTGTCACATCTTTCGAACACGAGTGTGTGAGTTTACGGCGGCAAAGCCCGTGAGTCACCGCGGGCTCAACTTGTTCCAAGCGTACCGTCACCAAAACTATATAGGGCCTACCGTCTTCTTCGTTATCATCTGCGTTCAAGTTACCGTTCGGACTCGTGCCAACTGACATATGACATGTCGGGGAATATCATTGCAATAATCTCATGGGTCGTCGTTGACTCGTCCCTCTCCCTTTGAATACAGAATTCGTTCAGTCCTAGCGGTCCATATTTGCGAGTGGTGGAGGGTACAGGACGCGGACGGCGGAGCACCTACTAGGAGCTCGTCGAGGTCTCGATCATAAGTACCCAACGCCCACGAACCGTCGAGGGAGGAAGCGAGGGTGGTGTTGGAATTAACTGTCAGAAGGTTCGTGGTTCGTAAACACTACTAATAGCCTATCTGCCGGCATGCACATGCACATCATGGGCGCAGTGCGCACCCATTCGGAGCACAAAAAAAGAATGACCCTGGTTGACACTTCAACGAGTCTGACGTGAGCAATGTGCTCGTTTACTTGGTCTGACGGCATTCCGTTTTTGCATGGTGACTGGCTGCCAGCAGCTGCCAGCATGTCGACAATTCGAGCCTCCGAGGGTCGTGATCAAAATCCGAGATTGGCTGAGCCCCGATCAGTGACCCACTCCACAGAACCACTCCGACTGGGCTTGGCCAATGATAATGCCTTTCAAGTTCGCGCTTCCAGACATGCTGAATTCCTGCAGGTGCAGGGAAGATGCACGGCGACATAGTGTGTCGTCCATCTCGTCGACTTGTACGTATTTTCCCCCCTTTCTCCCATCCGGACCATCCCTCCTCTACCCAGTCGTCGTCGGCGTTTTTTACTCACCTCGATCCCATGTGTTCGGAATCCCCGCTTGTGCGCAGGTAGGTGTGTGACGTTCTCTATGGCCGCCATGTCGCTTGCGCAGAGACAGCTCGGTGACTCAGGGGTGTCGCAGAACATCAACGTCGTCTCTTACGCGCCAGCGAGCCTGTGAGTATTTATTTTTGTTTCTTTTCTTCTACATCACGGTCGCGAGCGACCTTGAAATACAATGGTTTGGATGGCCGCATTGCCAGGATGACAAGTTGGTCCATGAAACGAAGTTGGTGGTCCTCCTCCCCCGTTGCTCACACTTACACTTTTCTGTCACTCGGCATGTTTTGGATGGAGTTCAATGAGCGTAGTTTTGATTAGAGAGATTGCTAAAGGAGCCGATCATCGGCCCGCCATGTCCACTCTGAGTCAAGGCTGAAAGTACGATCGTCCTCGGAGTCGATGCCTACAACTGTCGCGGGATGGTTCATCCTTGACTAGCTTGACTCGTTACGAGAGCGTGATAATACACTACAAGACTAATAAAAATATCACAACACTTTTGTGACGGTGGCGGCACGTCCGAGGGGCAGGCACATGATCTCGGTCGCGACAACATCTCGACTCGAACTTTACCGCACCCGCGTAGATTTCGTGTTCGCTGGCCACCGATCGCTCCTGTGATACTCGTTTCGATAATCACTGTTTCGATAATCACCCGATTGATACTGATCAGCAGTGAACGACCATGAACACCGAATTGCTCGAGACCTGTCTGCTCGCAGGTCGATGGGACGACCGGCTCAACGACTCTCTCGAAACCGATCCCGTAACGAAACTCGTCAAAGCCGTCATCGACGGTGACTTTCGAGCCGTGCTCACGTCCACGTATGCTCAGGAAGTTTTCAGGGTGCACCCGTCTGTCACGTTTGACGAACCTTACGAGCGTCTTCTCCAGTGGACCCTGCCATCTGTCCAGTGTGACGCGCAAGCGAACGAACTGCTCCTCCTTGCCCTCGGCGTCGCTTGTCTGCACGCCTTCGTCCAGGCCAACTGGACGGGCCCAGACCTCGACGTCAAACCCTCGGAAGTCCTCGTCTTTCCAGAACACCCACCTTCCCCCTCAGCCTTCTCAGATGCCGTTCTCCATTCGAAGGCCGTCGCCGAGCTCACCTGCGGCGGAGAACCCGCGTACCACCTCGCCAGATCCGCCGCCTTCTTTCGCTTCGCGCAGATCCTGCTCGATGTCCCCCGTACACGGCTGATCTACGCGCCGTGGTGGCGCCTGCGTACGTCCATCGTCCACGAACAGCTGCTCGATGAACCCGTCCCGCTCCCGCCAGACGTATTAGGTGCTCTCGCCCCTCTCGTTGCACGCACCAACGCATCGGACCCTGACCTCGCTGGCCGTCTGCAACTCGAACAAGGTCTGCTGGAGCACATCTTTTCTCACGATAAGTCGGCGGCAGAATACTTCGTTCGCGCGGGCCGCGCGACGGGTTTACAGTACGAACTCACGGGCGCGCTCGGAAAGCGGACCAAGTTCCAGCAGAACGCCTTGTCCCAGCTCGTGCTTCTCGCCGAGAGCAGAAAGCGAGATGACGTTGAAGACGCTGCTGCTGTTCGGGAGCTGTCCTCCTCCGCCGACGGCGACGCCAATGCTCCCGTTGCCGGACAACCCACGGACGGGTCGCACTCCAAGATCGGCGAAGGAGACGAGGAGACGAGTAAATCGGGTTTTCCGGAGACATTGCCGCTGAACGACGATACCCTACTCGAGCAAACCGAGTTCACATCGTCAAACCCCTCCACTACGGACCTGCTCGGTCACCTCGATCCATCCTCACAGCCTCCCCTACACCCGTTCGACCAATGTATTCTCTTGTCGTTGTGTCTCAACGTGCGCAACACTTCGCCTTCGCACGGTCTGACGAATGAACAAATGTCCCCTTACGTCGCCCGGGTCATCTCACATCCCCGAAACTGGTCCGTTCACACTATGGCGCTCCTCCTCCGTTCCCGGCTGGAATCTACCCGCACGCGGACCGTCGAGCGTTCGACGCTGCAGCTCCAAGCGCTCGTCGACCAGATGCCCACTGCCGATTCGACACTGCCTGAACGGCTGCTCTACTTCCACGCGATCCCCTTGCCGAGCAAGTGGGAAATGGAGCGCGAGCTCGCACTGCGCTTCCTCTCCATCGGCGTCGTCAAATCTGCGCTGGAGATCTTTGAGCGGCTTGAGATGTGGGAGGAGGTCGTGAAGTGCTGGCAGTCCATGGAGCGCCGGGACCAAGCGATCGCCATCGTGCGCGATCTTCTGCAAGGAAGGAAGGAAGAATCAGACAACGTGATCACCAAGGGCAAGGATATGTCCTCGGCGCGGCGGAGCACGCTCGATGGCGCTCGTGAAGCCAAGCTG
The DNA here is from genome assembly GCA_038092195.1 of Leccinum barrowsii. NCBI lineage: Eukaryota > Fungi > Basidiomycota > Agaricomycetes > Boletales > Boletaceae > Leccinum > Leccinum barrowsii. The sequence continues at coordinate 10,478 of JBBPPY010000046.1, forward strand.
TGGTGTCTCCTGGGAGATCTTGAGCCCGAGCAGGCCGTCGCACACTACGAGCACGCGTGGCAGCTGTCCCGCGAAACATCTGGCCGGGCGATGCGTTCGCTGGGTGGATATTATTTCGCTCGCGGAGAGTACAAGAACACAGTGTCGTGCCTGTTGAAGGCAGTGGCGATAAATCCGCTGTTGTCGCGGCAGTGGTTCATCCTCGGATGCGCATCCATGCGGATGGAGGACTGGGAAGGAGCGCGAGAGGCGTTTAGCCGATGTGTGTCCATCGACGACGAAGATGCGGAGAGCTGGAACAATTTAGCGACAGTCTATCTCCGACTGGAAGAAGCACGCAAGGATGGGGGGAATGACAAGGACAAGAAGGAAGAGAGGGAGGAAGTGTCCAACACCACCCGAGTCAGTCGATTTTTTTTTTCTTCGTACACGCGATCGAGAGGCAATTTCAAATTGATCACTTCTGGTCTAATATTCAGGGAACCGACGATGACGACGACTTGGTCGGCGGAGACAAGGCCGCGTCGTTCTCGAACAAGCTGCTCGCCTTTCGAGCGCTCAAGCAGGGATTGAAGTACAGATACGAAAACTGGCGGATGTGGTCTAACTACATGGTCGTCGCTGTCGATGTCGGCGAACTGTCGGAGGCATGCCGTGCGCAGGCGCGCATCGTCGAGGAGCGCGCGGCAAAAGTGGGCGCGGAGTGTGTAGACGAACAGGTCTTGGCGCGGTTGGTAGACGCGGCGACCCGAGAGTCGGACGGCGAGGACCCTGATCGGACCGCTACCGCTACCGCCGATGTCAGGGTCGGTGAACAAGACACGATGACGGAGCGGATGCATTCGGGCTCGGGTTCGGGTCCGCAGCAACCGTATCAATCTCAATCTCATCAGTCTTATCAGCATCAGCAAGATGATAAGCGGCAGGAGGAGATGCAACAAAAGGCACAGGAATCTTGCACGTACGCTGTCACGGACCCCAACTTGGATGGGGTACGTGGGCTCCCCAAGCGCGTTCTGGATCTGTTCGAGCGGACGATCTTACCCCGCGTGTCTTCGCCCCGCATCTTTTACGCGTACGCACGGTTGCTCACGTGGCAGGGCCGGTGGGGAGACGCGCTGAAGGCCTATCTGGACGGATACCGCTGCGGCGTGGCTGGGACGTTTGGCAAGCACGGCGGTGGAGACGGTGGAGACGAGGGCGACGGCGCGAACTTGGACACGTGGCGTGAGGCCGTGAGGGAGGTCGAGGACGTGGTAGACGTGCTCCGTAATTTCGGGCCGCGGGTGCAGGGGTACAATTGGCGTTATCAAGCGCGGAGTGTCGTTCGCACGTTCCTCGGACGGGCCAAGGATTTCGAGGACGAATCAGAGTGGTCACGCTTACTAAAGATACAGGAGGAACTGCGGAGCGAAGACTAGGGAGTGATGGAGGTAAGAAAAGTAAGAAAAAAGACGGTGGTGATGTGCGTAGGGATTGTAGGTGAATGGAGGAAGGCAGATTATCGGTTTCAAGTAGGGTTCGTAACCAGAGTAAAACATGGAAGCATGGAGGATGAAGCACGAAGCAGAAAACGAACTTGACTGCAACAGCGACAACAAAAAAACAAATGATGACTGATTGGGTAGCGTTTCATAATGACGGTTGGAAAGGTTATGTGGGGTCGACGTGCCATCGGATCTAGTAGGTGTGTATACTATAGCGGGCATGACGTGAAATTTTATGGCTAAGGGTTGAGAAGTTCTTGGGTTAAAACGTGTGGACGGCGTGGTCGAGATGGCTTGAGGGGATATGCCGGCTAGAAGAAGCGGAGAAAAACAAAAGAGACAGACGGAGATTATTATTAAGTTTGCCAGCCCAACGCCATCGCCATGCGATTGAGGGTGAGCGTGGTCAGGATCTCTGTGACGACGCTGAGACCAGCGTGTTTGATCGTGAGCCGCGCGTTGAAGAGATCTTCGGGTTGGCTTAGTTCCCAAGTAGCGACGGTTGTGCGTCCGTCTACGCACTGGCGAATACCGGAAACGAGAGATTAACGTGAGACACGGTCAAAAAAATAAACAACCCCCTCCACTATTATGCGAGAGAGTAAATGAGACACGCACTTCCATCTTTTGAGGGAAGATCTTCCATTTGAGCTCTTTCCCATGTTGTGTCGTAAAGTAGCGTGTTCTATTAATGTAACGTGTGGTCAGCCGCGACACACTATGATGACAACACTGATCCATGTGCATGATCCCCCTCCCGGTCCGGTCGACTGAGATGGGTGATGACGACGATCATGTGTAAGACACGAGGAGGGGCGGCATCGGTGGAGGGAAGAGCCAATGCGAAGAAAACTTACGTGCTGTCTTTCTTTTGGCGCAATTGATGCGCCATCGAGACTTCCTGTCCGTTGCCGTACACAAGGAACCCTCGCGCCCTGTTCGGGCCGAAATAAAGGTAGGCGTTGTTGGGGCCCATAATTTCTGGATGCTGTTGGCACCACTCCGCCTCTCGGGCAACCTGGACAACAATGTTTGGGTTGTCGAGGACCTGAAGATGAGGGGTAAGGGAAATGGAGAGGAGGGAGACGGCGGTGCACCATACCTTTCTCCTGTAAAGAGATCCACGCCGCCAGTGAGCGGACAGAACGCGGCGAGGGGTACTACGTAGTACGTACACAGTGAAGGCTGGTCTGCTTTCGAGATCTTCAAAACGGTGTGAGAAGGGATCGTTACCAAACTGGAGGAGGATGTACGCGGCTGCCATGAGGATGGTGGAGAGAAGGAAAGGAGTGAGAGACGGTGGCCATTGCGGTCATGACGGGAGCTGCCTTTTCACGAACAAGGACACTCTCGATCGGGAAGGCTATCATCACGGCACTGCCACAAAAGAAGCCCACGTGGTAATAGCAAGCGAGCCACGTGGGAGTGTGTCTTGCCCGGTGAATCCACGCGACCATCCCGGAAGGACCTCTCCGTCTTTCCCACGCCAGAAAATACTGAGGAAGTAAACAGACTTCCTGTTTTGGAGATCCGATTGGGAAATGTCTTGTCCGAAAAGGTCGAGATCTCTTTCACTTGTTTGACCGCAGCAAAAGGCGATTTGACTAATCACCGAGGACGGAGTCTTACGCAGCGTTACGCAGCGTTACGCTAGTGTGGAATCACATTCGACCTCAGGGTTGGAGACAAACGCTAATGAAACGCACGACGTGACCTCCTCGCCCACAGTCCTTCCACCAGCGCGAGTTTCATTTACTTAGATATTACACCATGAAACCCAATCAGGAGTTATTTTTGGTACATACAAACGACCTGAACGACGCGTAATCGCCTCATCCACGCTCTGGACTCAAGGGTCCTCGTTTATTCGCCACCATATCCCTGGGACGAGCACCAGGTACCCATACTCGTCAGTCGTACACTAGGCAACAAGGGTTAGTCCACAGTTTCGTAAGATTCCGCGTACATCATACCGTGAACGACGCCTAGCGCACATACATATATTGGTAAGCGCTTCGCTACCCCCCGGGATGACGAGGGGGACTTACCATAGAACAGGGTCCAGACGAGAATGAAGGTAAAAATGTTGTCCTGGCCAGGATGGGCCAACTCTCCAAGACCGCCAGGCAGGTACTTTGTGGGCTTGCCTTTGCAGTTTATGACATACATCACAAACGAGGTGGATACCACGGACGCGGCGAACAGTGCGAAGCCGTACCAGCTCTCAAGTCCGAGAATACCGGCTACGGCGCCAGCAAAGCATGCGGAAAGGAACTTGACGGACGTGAGGGACTGGTTGTGCAACACGTTGGGCGCAAATACAAGCTGAGCCGCGGAATCGGCGATCGACGCCATGGTAATAATGGAAGAAACTTCACAAGTTGGGACAAGCTGGGCTCAGGCAGCGTCGTTCATTGTGCGCCGTTACTGAGCAATCGTTCCCACGGTCAAAAATAACCCCTATGTCGAAGCTGCGTCGCCAAGAACGAACATTGACTCATTCGACACATTTTCTTAGAGCAAAGTTTTTTAGGCGGCCTGGCGAACAATTCAATTGTACATGCGTAATATACTTCCTTGGCAGACGGCGACTCTCTCATGCCAATAACAACTTGGCAATGCGATTTCCGCTGTGAGTTGAGGCGAAAAGAAAGTACCCACAGTGTGTACCCAGGGCTCATATGAGTTGCAGGGACGACTAACTTAGGTTTGGGGGCTATTATGGCGGAGACCACGGGAACTGTGGGAGTACCGCTTACTTTTGAGGACAAATCTCGGGAACCGATGGATGGAGCGTTTGGACAAAGATACATACTGGTCCGGTCAGTGCGGGCAGGACTATAACTTTTGTATTCCCACCGGACGGAAAACTTGAACATGTGGATGCAGGAACTCGACGCAGTATTCGCTGAATGATGAGCACCGTGCGGAACTAGGATCATGGGCCCCGGGCTCCGAGTCATTGCCCAAAATGGGTAAATCAGCGCGTTTCGGGCGGGTCGATCAAGAAGAGCCAGCGCTCTGTGCTCGTTCCCATCGTCATCCTTATCACCATCACCGACGACCTCCAACGCTGCCGCCCCCCATACACAATGTCCAGGAATACAGACGACGGCCCAGCGATCAAAGTCGGTGTCATCGGCGCCACAGGGACAGTTGGCCAGCGCTTTATCGCCCTCCTCGCCAAGCACCCATGGTTCACCGTCCACGCCCTCGGCGCCTCATCTCGATCGGCTGGAAAACCCTACTCGAAAGCTGCAAACTGGAAGCAGACGAGCCCCATACCTGCCTCCGTGAGGGACATGATCGTATGCGAGTGCCAGCCAGAGCACTTCAAGGACTGCGCCGTCATCTTTTCCGGCCTCGACGCCGACGCCGCTGGTGACATAGGCAAGCACCCTTTCCCCCCCTCTCTCGTCTCTTTGTCCTCCCACGCTTCCTCGGCTCACGTCATGACCCCCCCTCCCGACAGAGAGCGCCTTTAGATCCGCCGATCTCGCCGTCTTTTCCAACGCCAAGAACTACCGACGCGACCCCCACGTTCCCCTCGTCGTCCCCCTCGTCAACGCCTCCCACCTATCCATGATCTCACAACAACAGATTCGCCACAACCCCCCGCTCAAGAAGGGCTTCATCCTCACCAATGCCAACTGCTCCACGACGGGCCTCGTCATTCCCCTCCGTGCGATCGAAAAGGCGTTCGGGCCGATCGAGTCATGCATCGTCACCACCATGCAGGCCATCTCAGGCGCAGGGTACCCAGGCGTACCTAGCCTCGACGTCGTAGACAACGTTGTACCATACATCGGAGGCGAGGAGGAGAAGATGGAGTGGGAGACGCTCAAGATCCTCGGGAACGTCGTGGACGCGGACGACGGCTCGATGGCATTCGATATGCGTGCGCACCAGCCACTCCGCGTGTCCGCGTCATGCAACCGCGTGCCCGTAATCGATGGACACCTCATGACCGTCTCCGTACGCTTCGCGCGCCGGCCACCCCCCAGCCCGCAGCAGGTCCGCGAGGCGCTCGCCTCATATACCCCTGATGCGCCCGCCAGTCCCTCCGCGCCCGTGCACGCCATATTCGTGCACGAGGAGTCAGACCGCCCACAGCCGCGCCTCGACCGGTATTACCAAGACGGTGCAGGCGTCTCCGTTGGCCGAGTACGGCAGTGTCCCGTGCTGGACGTCAAGTTCGTCGTGCTCGCTAACAACGTCTCCATCGGCGCTGCAACGAGCAGCATCATCAACGCCGAGATCGCAGTTATCAGGGGGATCCTCACTATATGAAAAGTAAAAGACTCTTGTGCGATTAAATGCATGTAGGCCATGCGAGCTACAGTAGTATTTACTACAGTCGGAGGACAGAATTTAGGCCAACCGTATGGCAAGACTTGGGGTCAGAGCTGGTGTCGATCAGAAGGTGATGGTATGGTACTGTATAATACTGAAAAGAGACTGTCACAAATATCGAGGAAGGCAAAAGAATACGGTACCACGATTACTCGGTTCGCGAGGACCGGTCGCGCATCCGTACAAACGTCTCAATCAGGCTCATCATGTTACCGATGCCCTTCTCTTCTGGGAGCCAGTCTCCATTGTTGACGCACAGAACTTTCATCCGCTCGTGGTAAAGCAGGTCTGGAAGCAATTTCGGCGTGATAAGGAAGTATTGGCAGCTGTCGGGCTTGCAGGTAACCTCCACCATCGAGTTATGAACCGCGCGTTCGGCACGTTGGTCCATTCCCTAAGAGGAAGATTGATCCGGCGTCAATACTCGGCGGAGGAATGGTCTTACCTGGTTGATCTCATCTACCAATGAAAACGGCGTGCGTGCTTCTTCGGTCAGACTCATCAAGTAAAGGATGGTCGTCAGAGAACGCTCCTGAGAGGACCTTGTCAATACGTAATCCCTTAAATCGGGACTGAACGAAGCTTACTCCTCCAGACTGCCTCTGGCCAGTCAGAAGCTGCAGCTTCTCCCTGTCACGGAACTTGACGAGGATCTCGATGGCCCATTTATCGTAATCTTCGTGGGGGCTTATTCTTATCTCGCCAGCGCAACCAATCCCTGTTCAAATCATGTGAGGTGTGAGACTTGTGACTCACTAAACGTTAATCTCGCTTACGGTCAAAGGCAGATGAGAACTTTTTCCCGATGCTTTCCACGAGTCTTTCGAGCGCAGGTTGCCAGTTGTCCTATTGTTCGGTCAGTTGATGCGCCCCAAATTTAGTCAATCGTACGGAATCCTGACGTACTCTGGCGGATTTAATTACTCGCTCCAACCGGCGACTGCCTTCCTCTCTGGCCTCTAATGTGTCGGTTAACTTGGCAATCTAAATGCGCTTCAGCATGCGTTTCCATCGCGAAAATCAGAAACAGGAATACCTCAGCCTTTCGTTTCTCGTACTGCTCAATTACGCCCGGATTCGTTTGCATGATCATCTCCAGGTTGGCTTGCTGCACCTCGAGATCCGCCCGCAGCTGATCTACTGTTCGGTCATGCACCGATCCATCCTGCAAGTACAGGTGCTCAGTCAGCCTCCATCTTACGACATCCCTAGCACCATTCAGGGTCTGCTTACCTGTTCCATTTTTTGGAACTGGTCTTGAAATTCTTTGTCCATGCACCGCACAAGCGCAACGCTTGTGTCTCGCTTTTCCTTGGCTTCAGCTTTCAAGGCGACGAAGATTTTGTGGGCTAGAAAGATCTACGATGAGCGTGGGTCGGCGGAAATAACATGGTGGTTCACCGTCCTCGAATTCGGCGAGCGCTCGCTGATACCCTGCGTCCTTTTGCTCGCACAGCGCATCGAGCGCGTTCTTGTTAGCACCAACTTGCAAAAACTCAAGCCCACTACGAGTGGCGGCCACTTGGTCGCTAACGGCCGCTTCGATAAGTCGCTAGATAATCGAGGGTGTATAAGCGTTCAAAATCGACTTGGAGGCAGCAATACGGACCGTGTACTCTATGGAGATCTTGACACGTTTCTTTGACAATTCAAGCAGCGTCCTCTTGAGACGAGCTCGCTCCTTATCGGCTGATGGCGCACTCTCCAGATCCTTGAGCTTGTTCTTGTTGGACTCTACAGATGGTTGCAACCTTTCGTATGGAATATTGCACAACGCACCAAGCCTCGCACTCAATGTGGCCGCTTTCTTCTGCCCATCAACCACTGTTTTCTTTCGCTTATCGAGCTCGTCCTGCGGCAGAATTTGGTCAAGTAACATAGGCGGAGAAAGGAGAAAACCAACAAATTTCTTCTTATATTGAGTATCCTCCGCTCTGATACCTCGTTCCTCTTCTGTGAGGGAGTCGGCATCCACGTTGATACTCTCAAGGGCTTGTCTCGCTTCTTGAATAGTCTGATCCAGTTGTCTTTTGATTTCGGGATCAACTACAATTCCGTAAGTTCTCGTTGCACGACAAACAAGGTTGAAGCAACCCACCGGCACTGCTGACGAGGTTGCGAGCTGGCCGAACTTCACGTGTCGAGTTCTGTGCGGCACGTTTTCCATACCGTGAACGCTGGACCATGTTGATCACTTTTCCGGCAATGAACGTGGCTCCACCACCTTCTCCATTGGGACCGAAGCGCGTGACAGCGTTCATCGCTTTGCCCACGTCGACCTTTGAGCCGTCAAGGGCAATAGCCTGTACGAAGTACGTGAGCTGAATGCAAAAAAGAGTGGCAGGGCAACGCACCGTACGATGCATATTCACTTCTCGTGTCAGGAACCATAGCAGACCATCAGGACAGCTAATTTTATCAATAGCGTACGCGTCAAACCCCAAGTCCCTGAGCTGATCGAAAAGTTAGGTGGGTCACTGATGACAGAACCTTCACTAACTTCATCGTCATTCATTGGTGGGCCGTGATAATCGACTTTGGGACGGAACCAGGTGTTGATTTTCGTGGCATCCTTCCTCAAGCCTGCCTCATTCGAGTCGTTCAAGCAGCGATTGAGCAATTCATAATCTTCTTCACATTGTGCGACAATAGTCTTAAAACGAAGTAATCGTTGGAAATGACCAAGAATCAATGCATCATAATTACTCACCTTGAGTTGGTTCACGTTGAAACAAGCTTCCACAGCATTCGTGAACCTCTTGTCGGGTACACTGCAACAGATCATGGGTGGCTCAAACACTTCCATCTTGAATATATTCTGATTATTACGAAGCCATGTAACAGCGTCGGCATGGTCCCGATCCCATGAACGAAGGTTCTCAAGTTTCCGATACCGCTCATTGTCCAATTTCTGCAACCTAACATCAAACCAGTGAGACTGCAAGTCACCAATGAGAGTAGATTTCTTACTGGCCCATCGCCTCGTCGATCTTGGCTTTCTGGGCGGCCGAGGCGTCAATATTGGTTTTCTGGCGTTCCTGAAGCTCTTCCATGCGGGTCTTCGTGCGAGCGTTCTCCGCACTCAACTGGCGCTAATTTCAGGTCAGCATTAGCATTGTCGCCAATAACGCTACCAAACATTACAACTTACCATCTGATTATTTATTACTTGCAAATCTTCCAGCTCAGGGGGATTGGCGATGTCGTCCTGTAGTTTCCTGATCCGGTTCTCGAGATCCTTGATTTTCTTCCCGCTGTCTTTCTCAGCACGCTTCAATCCATCAAGCTTGTTAGTGGCTTCCTCGGCGTCGTTCTCCTGCAAGGAGTTAAGTTTTCATCACTCAAACAGATGTGCAAGTAGGACGAACAAGCTTATCGCTTTCCTGCCACCTTGCTGGAATTTGCTGGAATTTTGCTTTGGACGCATTCTTCTTTTTCTCCCTAGCTTTCTCGGCTTCCTTGTACTGGGCAACCAATTGCCTACATAAGCGTTACAAGCGAATCACAATAAAGGGAATGATGACGTACTCTCGTTTCGCGTGCATAGGAGCATTTCTGTCTCTGAGTTCAGCAACACGAGCATGTAGCCCACGCTGGCGCTCCTTGGCTTCCGCATAGCGTTCCTTCGCCTCGTGATACTCGATGACAGGAATCAGAACATTCAACTTGGAAATCTGCGCAGTGTCAATACATAGAAGGTCTGCAAGGAGATCTAACATGCCTCATTCTCGATTCACAAGCGCTCTTGGTATCGTGCCACGTCTCGCTCGAGTTGAGCATTTCGCTCCTCCATCACTCTGAGCGATTCTCGTTCCTCCGTTATTCGCTGTAATGAATTTGTCGGCGAAGTCGAGGAAACGTAGGACGAGTGTACACCACCTCTTGCACCGTCTTGAGCTCTTTGCCAGAAGCAATGAGGGTATCATGCCATTTCATCAGATTGGTATCGCCCGCAGCTCGCTGAGTTTCCCTAAGCAACTGCTGGGGAGTCATCTGTGCAAACTCGGACACTCGATCTTGAGGGAGAAAAGAGCTAGAGGGCGCATATATGCAGTCAGTATATGGAATATCATTAGCTCACGACGTTTCGTTACCAAAGGTTGCCGACTTGGACGTTCAGCTTCGCCATACGGTTGGATACTTCTTTACCGGTAGTCGACTGGCCATTGAGAGTAAACGTGGACGCTCTAGTCTTCGCGCTGAGGTTGCGCCGAATGACGAGATTGGGTTCGCCTTTGGCTCCCTTCAGCTCGATTTCGATATGACCACTGTCCTTGTCGTTCTTGACAAAAGAACTGATCTCGCTGGAACGACCCAAGATCTAAAAGCAGACGTCAAGAGCCGGACACCAGGACACACGATAGACTGACACTGGGGGACGAATTCAGGCCCAGACAAATTGCGCAAGCAATGCTGCTTTTCCCAGTCCCATTGGGGCCGAGGATCATGTTGAGATAGGGACCTGGGCGAAACTCTACCCAGTCGTAGGTGACAAAATTCTCCAGCTGGATACGGACGATGGACCCCGGGAATGAAGCTAGGAGAATTCCATCAGAGTAATTCATCTCGGTGCCTGTAAAATAGCCTACCCGTCAGTGTCTCTGGGAAGTGTTTTGATGCGCTGGTTTTCTGACTGGTTCGGGCTCGAAGGAGCGGAAGCGCCAACGGAGTTGAGCCTGGCGCGCTTGCGCCCCTTGGGAGTTCCATCGTGCTCTTCGACCTCATTTCCTTCTAGGTCATCACGCTCCTGGTCTGCCCCATTTTCCTCCTGGCCATCAACTTGGGAGGGTTCTGGTTCCTCGTCGGACTCGACGCGACGCGTTTTCCCCTTTTTGGCGTTCTCCTGTTTGACCTTGGCTCTTTTTTCCTTCGCGTTTACACCGACGTTGTTCTCAAGGGAGTCACCGTCGTCTACTGTCGACGCGCGTGTGCGGCGTGACATTGTTGCTGCACTGTCCAAGTCGCGAGACAAAGTAAGTGCAGAGGCAGGAAGCGCGGGTTGACGCGTGCTCACGATACTAATTTAGGGAGGTCGTTTCGAGTCACGCGTCTCTTTGTCTGCTTTACGTTTGTACTTTAACTCTAATCACACACATGAGCATTCGGAGGAAGAGTACTACACACGATCTTGCGAATCTTCGTTTGCACCCAGATGGCTCTCGCGTCCAGCAATCCTCTGCAAACACGAAGCGTAGGATCGCGAAATCCACCGTTGTAGACCTCAGAGGGAATTGGATTGCCAAAGACGCCGGGGGGAAGAGTTCAGTCAAGAGACGGAAGAAAAACCACACAGAGAATGGTGAAGGCGAGTTTATCGACCTTTCCAATGACGAGGAGAACGGAAAAGATGCCAGTCACCATACCAAGGGTAAGCAACGAGCTTGCGATAGCGAGATCCCCGAAGAGGATATGCCTCAAGAACTGCAGCTGGAACAATTGAATGCAAGAACTAGACAGCGTCTTGCCTTCCCGCACGATCTTAGCTTCCTCGATCCCGCTCCAGTCTCCCTCTTGTCTCTCGAGGAAGGTACAAACGTGAGGGACCAAGTTGTCTCTTTCCCGGACCCAGCCTCTGTAAGCTGCCCACCCTTGGCCTGACAGTTTTTCCCTATGCCCTCAAGGACCTATTGAAATCCATCCACCATTTTGCCAGCTGCTACTATCGCGAAAGGGGACAACTATTCGATAGCAGCAGAGATTTTCGCGGGAAGAGAAAGGAAAGGTACAAGGATTCGCAAGAAAACATCCATACCCTCACTTCCAAGGCCCACAAACACCACGATACCGAATCTGATGCAGAACGCTCGGAAACGGTGGGCGAGACCTCTGAAGAAGATGAAGACGAGAGCGATATTATGGATGCCGAAGACAGCGGGAGCGAAGCGCCCCGACCCAAAGGCGACGCTTACAGAAAGGATATGTACAAGGCTTGCGACGGTTCTTCCCTTATGGCGATAGGTTCGTCGACAACCTTCGATTCAGCGGCTGACTCAACATATTGCAGGTATTGTACTGCAAGAATATGTGGCACAGACACTGTCATCACCATCGAGACCTCGTATTTCGCACGAACCTTGAACGCCGAAAAGGAGAAGGACCGGGTAGGATGACCGTATTGATCAATCTTTTGTTGAATTGATCGTTGTATCGGAATAATGGAATGCAAATATATTATGTGATGCTTGAGAGATACAAAACGAACGAATAGCCGCTACTTGGACGACGATGACGATGACGAGGCTAACTTTTTGTTTTTGTCAAGCTTCATGATATAATCGTCCGTCAGCGTGCCGTCCTCCCATCGCTTCATGACATTATGCCCGTAAATACCGGGATTTGGACCACCGAATACCTTGAGTCTCGCCATGCGACGGTCGCGTAGCTTGTTCTTGGGCAACATGCCAGAGACAGCGTGATAGATGATCTGGAAGGGGAAAGCACACCCAACTCCAAATCCGAATTATAAACCGCGGGCAGAAAGAGAGCGTACCTCGTTCGGCTTCTTCTCCATCATAGTCTGATACGGCGTTTCTTTGAGACCGCCTGGATACATGGAATGTTTTCGGTATACAAGTTGCTCGTCTTTCCTCCCCGACACCTTGATGTTCCGTGCGTTGGTAACGATAATGTAGTCACCACAATCCACTGGAAAATAATCAAGCCAAGTCCAAAGAGCTAGCGATAAAAGCACCTACCACCCTTGTCGTATATTGGCTTGTGCTTGCCCATGAGTACAAGCGCTATCTTCTCCGCAAGTTTTCCTAGCACCCTGTCCGACGCGTTGACGTGGTGCCATACCCGAGCATATGCAAGTGCAGTCTGTTATTTTCCAAAGAGTAAGTCCCATTCTCAGCAGACTTGGCAAAAAAAGGTGCTGTACATTACCGACGGTCTGCGACATTCTCACTGGCAAACTCCTCGTCCAATGTTATGTCCGAGTGTGAATGGAAGAGAACGGACACGTGATCTATGAAGATGTGCCTTTGATTAGGTAATCAAAAAGAACCTACTCACCGGCCCGGGCACAACTCTATGTACTGTGCCAACAAGCTGTATCACATCTAACGGGATTTTAATGCCCTTTCCACCGTTCGGAATTTACTGAGGGCGGTCATGTCTACATGCTCGAATCAATCCATCCGAACTGTCCGACCGAACAAATGTCAAAGATTCCAATGAATCACAATGATCAAATACAGATACTACGACATGTTGTACATATATTCGTTATCCTTCGAAACGAACAGGAAGGATTGTTCGTGTCAGTAGGCCTAGGCCTTTCTCGAAGCTTTAATCAATTCAGCTCCCTAAACGTGGCAACAGTCAGCACCATATCGTATACATAGTCGAGACACACGACTCGCCTTTTCTCCGATGGCATAGGCAGTGTCGAGGAAATGCGCAGCGAGATGCACTGGCGCAATCGACGTATCCACTACGCGTACGTTTTTCGTTCCGCTGTGTATTCGTGATCGTCAACACTGAAACGACACCATTTGCAGTTATGCAACTTACTAGACGCGTAGCTCGTTGTCAACGACACCGCCGAGCGACTTTGGCGCCATTGTTGCAGTACCTGAGCTTTCCGTCAGAGACACCGAGGGGAACGAAACCGAAAGAGACAGCGTACCAATGGGGTGCTGCATGGAGGAAACGTGGTTGCTTACATACTTCTCAAAGTCATCGTATGTTTTGACCTCTGGTCCAGGTGTGCTCGGTGCAACGATGATGTCTTTCAGTGGTGCCGTCTCAGAGAGCTTGCGCACGAACTGTGCAGCCTTCGTCAAGATCTTGAGGTCTTAGGTTCGTGTGTCAAAACTTGGAACGAGGTATAGAAAAAGTCATATCCACCATATTTATTATCCAGATACTGTGGATCAATGCTAGGAGGGGCCAAAGGGTCGTGAGATGAAATATGCTGAAAAGGGTGTGTTATGCTCGTGGGCACGATTAGAGTGTCGGATGGGACTCACTGCTGAACCGCGCGCGACGGGATGCTAGTCCAAAAGCACATGTAAGTTGACGCAGCAGAATTTGTGAAAAAGGTATTCATGTTAACGCACCGGTAGGCACACCATCAGACTAATATAAGATGTGTTCTCCTTCGGCTTAGAAGCAAAGACCTTCGGAACCATGATAAGTTCCATATTGCCTACCCCACTGTGGTCGAGGTATTTCCTCTGAATTTCCAGCTGTTTCTTGTGGAGGGGGTTGCTCGCTCGGGAAATTTCACCGTCCAGTTCTTTCTTCAATTCGTCCACTTCCTCTGGGGACAAGAACTTCTCAAGCTTGATGAAACCATATGCCGAAACGGTTGTCGCGTAGGCACCCGTCCGCTTGGTGCGGCTAGCAGAAGTGCCTGGTCAGCACGGAATTTGACCAGTGATCACAGAAACCTCACTATTCTTCCTCTTGCTCCGCTTTATATTGAGGATCGTTTCGCAGACGGTCTACGGGAATTTAACATCTAAGCGACTCGATGGTCATGTGACAACAAACAGAAGCTTACCGAAAGTGAAAATGCCGTCCTTAACGACAAAGTCGGAGACCACATAAGGATGTTCTTGCAGGTTCTCGCCGACAGCAGGGAGATTGACAATTGGATTGATGTCAAACTTTGAAAGTATCTCAGGGTTGCCGATACCACTGAGCTCAAGGAGTCGAGGGGTGTTATAGGAACCTGTAAGCAAGATTGGCTGCTAAGTCACCTTTCCGGACATTCGAAGCTTTATCCGACTCACCAGCAGAAACGACTATTTCCTTGTTGACTTTCAAGTCAAAGGGGAACACCGGAGTCACCGGGAACTTCCAATCAACCCCTCCAATGCATGCCAATCCTACAGCCTTGACATCTCCAGTAGAATTAACTGGGTCAAAGAGGATCTTTGATGCGTAGATGCCTTTCAGGACTATCACGTTTGGTTGAGGTACAGTGGACTCTGGATTTTTCAGGTAGGCGTTTGCAGCATAGCATCGTGTTCCCTCCTTGCGGTCCACTGCTGTGTCGATGTTAAACATGCCGGTTGAATCACCGTATCCCTGGCCACCTATGTAAGCCCTTAATTCATATCGTGAAAGAGATCGCATACAGGGGTTCTGTTCGTTTTGATCCCAACTTTAAGGGTTGTCTCGATCGTCGGCTTCAATAGGTCGGTGTAAATATCGTTGTGTGTGGACTGCACTGGTCCAGAGTGCCCACGGAAATCGGGTTCTTTACGACGCGCTTCTTTGTCTTCCTCCTCTGTGATTCCAGGAAAGATCTGATCTGTATTCCACACGTAGGCCTTGTACTTCTCTTCAGCTTTGAAGTAAGGGAGGAGACCGTTCCAGTCCCATCCAGTTCCGAACTCATTCCAAGCATCATACTCTGGACTGGAGGCACGCATCCTGACAAGGAAATTGATGCCACTCGATCCCCCGAGTAATCTTCCACTGGGAGCAGAGTGACGAATCAGCATAATCGGAATACCAAACTCAACGAGATCAGCACACACGCAGATGAGTTTACTTGAAGACCATTCAGATGTTTCTGGGGAACCTGGCCTAAAGGTGAGCAAAGCAACTAGATGTCCCAAAGAAGTTTCGCACTGTTCGATAGCTCCAATCATAGTCTTTATCTCCGAGAGCCATGCCATATGCGCCTGAGGAATCACGACTGAGATTAACAAAACAACCCTGCAGGTACATAGGGTACGAACCTGGAACATCCTGAAACTCACTCAGTTATAGGTCACAACACTGAGTAAGAAGGGCTTACAACCAAGGCGTCTGCACGATACGCGCCAGCTTCGATTACACACACATATTGATTAGGATCCAAGCTTTCGGCCAATCTAAAAGAGGGGCCGAGTCTCTCAATCAGTATTAGCAAGAGTCAAGAAAACTGAATCGTCCTGACCGAGACGCGAGAGCTAAACCAGCCGCACCCCCACCTGCAAACAGATCAGTACTAGCTTCGCATCTGTTGCGAACACTCACCAACAACAATGTACTCGAACTGGAAGGTCGGGATGGTATCATTACTAGTTAGTACTTTATGACCCTTGAGGATCGATTCAATGTCCTTGGGCGACCGAGCGACACTTTGTTCCGCAGGATGATGTGCGACGGAGAAGAGTTTGGACAGGGCAGGATTTCGCTGGTTGGCCGAATCATCGAGATTATAGGTCAAGAGGGTCGGGTCAAGACACCAAGAAGCCATGGCTGATTGACATCGTAGAAGAAAGCTTGGGCTTTTATGTGTCGACGGCACAGCGAAAGTCTCAGGCCCCGAAAGCAGAAACAGGCAAGTTCAATCAAGTATTATGACGTGCCTGATCCGAATCATGATCCCTGTATCATGTGAGCGGAAATGAACTCGAGGGTTCGACGTGTCTTGGAGTTAGTTACCCCAAACTTCACGTACATACCAGTGTCGGACCGGCATTCGATGCGTACCGAGCTGATGAGAATGTACGCTATCCGTTCGGGTCCCTTTTCAGATGCGACACGAGGCAACTAGTAGCAATTGACAGATCCGAACAGAAGACTACCGTCAGCGATAGAATGGAAGGTCACAAACGCTGCCTAGATCAGGTACTAAGGACTTACGGTCACACCAGCGCTACTTAGTGTTGGCCATTTGTGTGGAGAACACAAGGGTCAAGCCCACGGCTCATAGGGAGTCCATATCAAGTGAGCGTCCCTCGCCCGAGCCTGCTCAGGTTTCGCTTCAAAGCTTCATCTCCTACCAGCTGTCATGTACCGAGGATCTACGCACGGAAGAAGTGAATTGGAAAGATGCGTCAAACACACGTTTGAAAGATCAAGTGGTTTACGCGACCAACAAAGGGGGCAATGAGCGTGACGCCGGCCTCGGCACAAGCAACGACCGGAGCGCATCATGCAGAAGCCGTGACGTTGCAGTGAATGCCGTTGTCCCTTTCGAGTTCGTGGGCAGCCTGGATAAGTACTCGCACACCGATGCGATCCTGATGATGTTATTCCGAGCATCTGAACGACCACTTCACGAACCGGACCTAGACCGTGACTGCGAGCACATAGGACGGCCGCGCTTGAGAAGGGAGCGATTATGCGGATTCAAAACCGTACACACGATGGCCTTGCGGCATGGGATACGTACGGGTTCAAATGTCCCCCGACGGTCGCAAACTTTGTCCCCATTTCCTGCAAAGGGACCGTGCGAATAATAGTCTAATTTTGTTGATTTGATTACATCAGCTTTGTCTTCTTCTTTCGCTACCTATTCCTCGTTTCGGTTTTCCAGGAGAGTATGTTCTTATCTTATTTCTTCATTTCTTCCAAGTTGACATGTAGAACAAATTCATACACAAGCTGCTGTGCCGTGCACCTCGTTTCATCGATGAGGCTTCCGTTCTACCCTCATAACATATTTGATTATCCTGTTTACTTTGCATCTGCTGACTACACTCATTGTCCAGTTTTACATGATGTACACGCTTTACGAGAGTCACCTGATTCAAGCACTGTCAGGCGTGTTGCTCGCACTTTGGATGAGCTACCCTCTTGGCTGTTTCATATCGTTTACGAGGAAAGTCTGTATCACTCAAAGGTTGATGTTCTCACTACGTCTGTGTCAAACTTCACAAAGCCATAAAAGAATTCAGTAAAGGCTATTCTTATCACTGCTTTACTGTCCGAGTCTCGCTTTCTCGAAATTCGTGCATCGATCTGTGCTCATTCTTGTGAAGATGACCTTCCAAAATGTGGTGGTGTTTATGTTCCTTTCCGTGTGCACAACGTGTGGTTCCAATCCTGCTTCTTGACGGTGGATGCAGCGCTGAACATCAAACGCTGGTGAGACGTTGTTCTGACTAGGCTGCATGAGGCAATGACGTTGTTGCCACGGTGGTCTATGTCAGATCTGGGATGAGGTTGCAACGGTTTTGTAAAGACAGAAACGTCTACAGTGTTAAACATCTTATAATACACCTCAGAAAGGCACGGCCCGGGGGCGTCTACTACGTAGTCAATGACAACTCTAGGTTCGTCACTGAGCGAGGTCCCGTTCGAGAAATTCCTTGCTAATGTGTGACCGGGGAGTGATAGAGCAAGGGAAGGACAAGGGATGGCTAGATAGGAAAAGGTGAGCCATTATTGAGATCGGGGCTGGCGAATGCAACTCACCGAATTATTCCGTTCATGAATTTCGCTTTGAACGTGATATCGTTCCCATCTGCGTCTTTCGCCAGATTGAAATCCAGCGTGGCCAACATCGTTACCATAGCGCTCCAGAGGGTCGCATCGGCTGTGTGACGACCTGATTTAATGACGATTGTCAATGGTTATCAAACAGTAGGGATCAATGCGTGGGGTACGTGGTTGCTTACCTGGACACACTCTCCTCCCAAAGCCAAAAACGAAGTCGACCGTGTCATCATTCAACATTCCTTCCGCGTTTAAAAATCTCTCTGGAATAAATCTCTCGGCATTGGAATATCGGGATTCATTGCGAGTCATTCCCCTAATGAAACTATGAATAGCCTGTTCTAAAGCAATTAAAGTGCATCGACGAACCAGATGTTTGCAAAGACAGTGGCTCCTGTAGAAGGAAAAATGTCATTACAAGCAGGTCTCGCAAACACGTACGAAATACCTTTTGGTATGTAGAAACCATTGTAGACATCACTAATCCTGGTAGCATGAGGGATGCCTTCCGGATCATCAGCAACGTTATCTGGAAAGTAAATTCCATCACCTCACCGAGAGGACCGGGTGGTTGCCATCGTAAGGTTTCGCGCACGATCGCGTCAACATATGGCAAGGAGGATCTGTCGTGAAATTCGGGTAATCTATCGGTCCCGACAACAGCGTCGATTTCCGCTTGAGCACGTTTCCAGACGTGAGGGTTCTCAACCATCGCAATCGTCAACGACATTAACAGTGCACTTGTCTGTGGGGTTCTATCAAGTGTCATATTTATTGCCGAGGACACACACGCACCGTCTCTACGGAGCCTACGACCAAACAGTGAGTTTGACCATCGACAGTTCGCGTGCACAAAACCTACCCATGAAAGCAGTCGTGGAAGTCTGCTTAAGCGCCTTCTCGTAGTCTGAGCGCTGAGACTTTTCCAACTTTTCCATACGAGTGACATGATCCGACACCATCGAGGGGTTCACGTCTTCCTTGGATTCCTTGAACAATACCAACTCATCGGCAAATATCAACGTTGAGGCAGATGACCCTCACCATACGCTTCTTGACGTGCTGGTACGGCACCTCGACCATCTTGGCGGCCCACTCACGTGACTTTCTGGCTCCATGTTTCATCGAGGATCCTGGAAGCCAGTCAGGCAGGTGCAGCACTATCAAACCGATTTTGAATGAATTAATACTTCAAGCGTACCCGGTGCACTCACAAAAGGGGAACAGCTTGATGAGAACAGCTCTTTCTGGCATCAATGCTGGTATTGAAATTTCGAGAAAATTGTTGATGATCGACACCATCTGGTCATTGCGGGGGGTTGGTTCGTAGTCATACAAGGAACGCATGGTAACCGAGGCAGCAAATCTATTACGACGCTCAGAATGTACCTTCGAGCGGAAGTAAATGTGCTTACGTCCAATAATGAGAGGTGTAGTCGTTCTGATGGTCTATCAGATTTAGGATCAATTGACGTGCTTTGCGAAGCTGCATTGGACGAAAGGTGACCGCAACTTCGGAAGAGAACGTCTGATGGAATATACGGCGGCACAACCTGAAGTGATCCCCGTACCGCGCGAAAACAAAATTAATGTCATCGTGACCATAACTGGGTTGACAGATATCACCGTCCATCCAGTGGTATTATAATCAGAGAAGACTTTGCTCACGGAACGACCGTAGCTATGAAGGGACGATCAGAGTATATCTGTGATCGCTTTTCGAGAAGGTCCGATATGACCGAGGGTGAGTTCAATACCACGACATCCATACCTAAGAGTCGGATGTACATTATATCGCCTATGCCTTGTCAGAGTGGTGCATTCATTCCAGTTACATTCAATGATACTTACCGTACTTTTCGCGCCATTCTGTGTAAGTCCTGAACGGTTCCTCGAGGTTAACGGAGAGAGCACTTCCCAAGAATGGGAGGGGAGTAGGACTAGGGGGGAGAGGACAACCCCGCCTCTCAATGCGACTCTGAATACATCGTCGAATTATATCCACGAACGCAATTGTGAGTGGAACGAGCACTGCGAGCTGAGCAGTTGAAGTGGTCCACTGCATCTTTGTCGTGAAGTTCTGATATTGATCTCCTCTGACAACGGCGGTTATATCTATCAGACTCGGCTGGGAAGGATTAAAACCGGCATACACCGTAAAGAATGACATGTACGTTGTCGTGCTCAGCTCCCCGTTAAGACCGGGTCCGCTTACACGCATTGGGCCGCCGAAACTTGAAGCGAGATAGAACTTCACTCCGGTGGCCGGCGAGACGGGAAAGTTTACGCTGGTAGATGTATTAGGCCAAATAAACATCCAATCATTAGAGAAGGGCCCTGTGATGTCGACAATTCAGGAAGACCATATGATGGTGAAATATATAGCGAGCAATCGCCACCCTGACAGAACTCGTTTTTGGCCGGGTGGAAGATGGCGGAATTAAACCATGGCGAATTGGAGATGTAAGAGGTGGAAAACACTGTCTGTGTTCGCCAGTTCTGTGTCGAGGACCACGAGTAGATGATTTGCGCTCGGACATACTAGGGGATAGCGTATGAAATGGAGCATGAAAAGGTTGTCAATGTGACAGAGACCCGCACGCCAAGACAATTGACGTCTCCTCAGACTGGACCAAGGTTGGCCACGGGCGATCGGGATAGATGGAGCATCTAGAACATGACGACGGTTGGGCCACTGGGATCAGGTTCCGAGAGGTCGTAGGTCAGATAAGCCCACGCTCCGTCCGCACGCTGCCCACTCGCCAGCAAAGGCAACAAACAAGACGGAATGACGGACCGATTCACCGCAGGTACGTGTTACAGTAATGCTCTCGTGCCTCATAGATTGCGTCGAAGACCATTAAAACATCTCGAATAGCGTGGACGACGGACTGTTTCAGCAGGCCTATACATCGATCCATCAGCACAAATCATTTATTGGAGGGGTTGTGACCGGGAGTGTGGTAAAACCAATTTCGAACAACAGTATATTTCGCTATTTTTTCCCTCTGCGTTTACTGGGGGTCTTTTGACCATTTGTAGCGGTAGTCTTTGCCTCTGCTTTCGGTATGACGGTTGCTGACGGGGCAGGACTCGGTGGTGCCTGTTTCGGAACTCCGCTTGGCTTCGTGGTTGTTGACTTGGTTGGGGCCTTTGGCTTCTCGCGGTGGAGGAAGTTGATGAGGAACGTCGCCAGACCACCACTCATCGTGTACATGAGCCACTTGGGAACTCGAACGACGTAGCTGTAGACCACCGCCATGACCTGTGCATAATAATCAAGGAGCCATTCTCTGTCGTGCAAGTTAGTCCATAGAAGTATACTCGTGGAGAGTTATGCCAACCTCTCTCCTCCTGGACCGTACGGAGATACCCAAGGGTCCTTGTGACGCCATCCTTCTTCCTTAAGAAATTGGTACAGCACTTCGTCAGTGAGTCGAATTTGGCCTGCCCTATAGAATCGGAGGGTCTTTCCTCGATCTTTCAATACAACAAGTGTGGGGGGTCTGAAAGAAGTAGCTGAAGAACACGGACAGCGATAAGACAGGCAGATACGTACGACCACACGATCCATTTGGTGGTTATGGCAGTGACATCCAAGTAATCAATCCTTCCAAATCGAACATGTTCCAGGTCACCCTTATCCAGGGTATAATTGTATGCCGCATCGAAGGAGTCGTCCACGAATTTAGAGATGCCTTCTGGTTGTCCCGCTGTAGAGGTTCTGCGAAACTCTGTCGACAATGGTACGACTTGGGCGAGGAGAATCGCTTACATTACGAGGAACCACACCCGCTTTTCCTCCTCCTCTGGTGTCATCTCTTCGTTCACGATCAGGTCCACATAGTTGGAGTCTGTGATAAGAGGGATACGCTCGTCCCATATCACGCGGGGCGTTCCGGTGAGGTTAAAGCCAATGATGTCCGCAAGCGCTGAAAGAGGGCTACCGGTGACCAAGCTGTCGAGAAACGAAGGCTTCGCAGGGGTTTTGCCATGTTTTCCGGCTGTTTCAACAGCCTGGGGCGGGGCATTCTGTGCGGGTGCTGTTGGGACTGGCTGTCCCGGAGTCCATCCGGACGAGAAATACTGCGCGTTGGCAAGGCTGGCGAGCACGAGCAGAGCCGACAGCAGTGCAAGCGACTTCATGGATGATCGTGGACAAGAACAAAAGAGGACCAGTTGGGCACAGCCTGTTTCAACAAGAGCTTTGTGCCTGCCAAGACTTGTGCTCAAGTTCCACGCTGTTACACGGTAGCGGTTGGTTGCAAACCATCTAGATTTGGTGTGCCAGCAATGCAATTGTATATTGTTGAAGTTAATGGGGTAATGATACTACTTGCAAGTTTGTATTCAAGTTCGGTTGAAGCCGCACATCAATTAGTAGTAGTACATACATCATATTCAGTCACCGTCATCAACAAACAGGCCGACACCCAAGTACTCTTATTCAGCGGCCTACAATAATGTCTGGCTGGTCGTTCTGGTCATACTTTTATTTTTTGCCTCTAATAACGCACCTGGCTCGGGCAGTGCCTACGAACAGTACGTATCATCTTCCGAGTGCCAAAAGTTTCAAGACATGTATCTCACTTGGCTCTAGTTCCTTCAGCCTCGTCATTTTATGTCCCGATTCTCCCTGACCTACAACACGACCCTATACATCCACTACACATACACGCGGGCCATATCCTCTCCGACCCTGATGCGTCTTCTGCAAGCAACCTCGACGTCCTTGCCCATTTGTTCTTCGTGATGGTGAAGGCGCGACGAGCAGCTGATAAGGAGAGGCTGATGTTCTGGTTCAACGTGAGTGTGTACAATCCAAGAACATGTCACCGCCCAGCTGACTCGGCGTTGTGGCCAGGGTGGCCCGGGCTGCTCGTCCTTTGATGGGCTTATGATGGAAATTGGCCCATGGAGAGTGGATGGCAAGGGCGGCCTGAGGATAGTCGAGGGAGGTTGGGAAGAATACACTACTATGGTCTACGGTGCGGGGCCATACATGCTTCCTTCTTTGTATTGCTCTTGTCTCACAGCTTGACAGTTGATCAACCCGCGGGAACGGGTTTTTCGTACACTAGCACAAATCACTACGTGCACACGCTGCAAGAGGTATCATTCCATCTGGTGTTCGTGTTTTTGTGCGACCTGTGACAATTCATGACAGGCTTCAAACCACCTGATTCAATTTCTGAAGACTTTCTATCAGGTTTTTCCAGAATATCTATCGGTGGATGTTAGTCTTCCTCCCTTGATGCCGTTTTCAGGTACTCACGACTGGCAGACTTATTTTGGTGGTGAAAGTTTTGCAGGACAATATATCCCCTATTTTGGTATTACGATTTGCCATGTAAACGACACCCTTTTGATTGTTGACCTGTGCCTAGCGGACGCCGTTCTCAACTCAGATCTCAACATTCCATTACGTGGTGCCGCGATCGGAAATGGTTGGATAGACGGTCGTAACCAATATCCCGCATATCTTGAATTTGCAACAACCCACGGTAACGTTGATGTGAAATCGCAGGTACATTTAGTTTATCACTGTCACTTACAGGCGTATAACAACGGAACGCATGAAAGGAATATAGAGACCACAAGCTTTCTATGGATCAGTGTCTTGCCCAGTTCAACGATTCAACTCCGGACCCAGTAAATATCGACGATTGTGAGAGATTTACAGACTCTGTTCTCAAGTCAACGATACGGATGTGAGTGCCCGGTCTCGTTTTGTTCCATAACCCCCCTGACGACGTGCAGCGTGGACGGAGTGAAGAAATGTACAAACGTATACGATGTGCGATTAGAGGACGAATACCCAGCTTGTGGTATGAATTGGCCACCGGACCTACAAAACGTTTATTCTTATCTCGCGGTACGTCGCAAATGTCAAGGTTTTTCTGCATTGCCGCCAACAGTGTCTGCGTGTCTACGTAGCGGAAAGATGTCATTACAGCTCTGCACGCCAATGACAAATCCGAGAACTGGGTCGAGTGCCAAGGCCGCGTTGGGTCCGAGTTGCGCAGCAAGTACTCGCCATCCTCAATCGCGCTTCTCCCGAGCGTTATCGAGCGAATCCCTGTGTTGTTGTTTGCGGGTGACCAAGACTATATATGTAACTACGTGGGCATCGAGAAAATGATCGATGCCATGACATGGGACGGCGAGAAGGGTCTCAGTGTGAGTCCATCCTGTCCCCGTACCTCCTCTCTTTATGATGCATGTACCTTTCGTCGGTTTCTGATACTCTTTGTATTTAGTCGGCACAGGTGGAGGAATGGACCGTCGCTGGCACACCAGCTGGGTCATGGGTTTCTTCGCGAAACCTCACCTATGTCAAGGTACGGAATCGCTGTGGAAGTGCAACGTGAATGCTCTAGACATCTCTTGTGCGCGTCCAGGTCTTCAATGCATCGCACATGGTCCCTTACGACGTCCCCGACGTTGCCCACGACATGATCCTCCGTTTCATGGGTGTGAACTTTTCGGCTATCCTCGAGGGCTCGGCGCGCATACCGAGTAGCGTCGGCGACGACGTCAAGCCAATATTCATCGACGAGAAGAACCTGCCCGTCTCTTCCGGACCACCAGGGAAGACACCTGGAGAAACCAAAGCACTGTGGGAAGGTAAGTGTCCACGCTCCGTCGATGATCGCTGATTGGAGGCGAATGCATATCACAACAGCATATTATAACACCGGGACCGCTGCGCTGATTGTTTTGCTCGTCGTCATCGGCATCGGCGCATTTATATGGTGTCGACTTCTCAAGAGACGCATCCGACTCCCTCGAAGGGGTGATACCGGATCAGAATTCATACCACTCAAGAGTTCGGAAGAGGGCGAGGACGAGGATGGGTTCGACATCGAGCTCTCCGGGCGGAAGAGAAAGGGCAAGGAGCGGGCGACCGAGGACGAGGAGAGATCGCCGATTTTCACCGTGGACGAGGGCGACGAGGCTTTTGAGTAGTATACGAGGTGGTCGGACGATTCCGCATACACATAAGACCCTGCTTATTTATTGACCGTGCAGGGCTACTTATATAGTGCATCGAAAAAAAATACCATTTCCACCGATCGCCAAGCAACCGAGTACTTACTACTCTTAGACCGTGATCATTTGGATTTCACCTATGATGACCGCATCGACCGATTCTCCGGCTTGGAGTTGCGACGGGCCTCCCTCTCGGAGGACGGGCAACTGCACAAGCGCGTTGGCCGCACTCAGACTTGCCACTCGGCTCGATCTCTGACCGCCTGTACTATACGCCTTGAGGCCATCCGATGTCGCTTTTACGACAACGCGATGGAACTCTACGCGTGGATCCAAACGCATCGCGTTCTGAATCTGTTCACGAACGTCAATCCATTTCAATCCATGCACTCAGTGAATCATGTCACAACGAAGATACGGCACAAACGACGCACCTGCACTTTAACACGTGGGAGTTGACACCTCTCCACCGGCCATCCACCCAGCCGCCTGAGCGCAGGCACCACGAAAACATGGAACGTCACTAGCGCCGACGCCGGGTTTCCAGGCAGAGCAAACAGGAACTTGCGTTCTCCGCCTGCGCTGCCGCTTCGCTCCTTGTCTGACCATGGCGCAGCGGGTATGCTCGCAAACGTCGTCGGCTTCCCGGGTTTCATCGCCACGCGGCCAAAGTGGATTGTTCCTTCGAAGCGTCGCTCGACGACGGGCTTGATGAGGTCGCTTGCGCCCATCGACGTGCCGCCCGTGGTGAGGAGCAAGTCGGCTTTTCGCAGCCCATTGGAAATGGCTTGGACGTGTGCGTTGACGCTGGGGATCATTGAATAAATAAGTTGAGCATTTTTTTTGTCTCGATTGCGCGGTCTCACTCGTCGGGCACTATCCCAAGGTCGACGACCTCGTACCCCATCCCTTCAAGTGTCGCTTGCAGCGAGGGGCGGTTGGTGTCGTATATCCCTCCCCATCCGTCGCCGGGGAGTTGGGTTGGAGATTGCAAGTCCAAAATTTCGTTGCCCGTGCTCAGAAGGGCCACGGCAACTGTGAAGAACATATCTAGGATTCCCTCTGCTCGCGTCGTCAACCCCGGACAGACCATCTTGGCAGAGTATCATAAGCTCCCGCTCTCTGACCTGCGGGTCATGTCACCGAACATACGGCGCCAAGTAATCGTGCAGCGCGTCCCTGGAATTCACGTAAGGGGTTCTCGGTCGACGAGATCACGCTCGAGGACCAGCGCGTTTCCGAGTCTGTGGGAATGAGGGAGTGTCCGAACCCAGCGCAGAATAGGTGTGTATTCGTAAAGCACGCGTCGGAGAGGTTATCATGGGAGAGCCGGATTAGGAAGGATGAAGGGTCTTGACAGTCGTTTCAGAGGAACCCCGTGGCCAACGTCAAATGCCAACCATTTCATGATTTTCTTTTCTTTTCTTTTCCTTTTGTTCTTGATGATAAGCTACAAGCAACGATCACTTCGACGTTGGAATAACTATCTCCTCGCATTGACATTGAACACATGGAATGGAGTGGACAGGAATGAACGACGCGTTCATTGTAATTGTGCATTCATCGCAGGCAGCCGATGAACGTATTCTCAGTGAGTCGAAGTTGATACATCTGGGAGGACCAGCATTTCTGTCTCTCCTTCGAGATGTCCCGCAAACAATTTCAAGGGGTATTGATCAGACTGGCGACTTACCCGGGCCTTCGGACTTCACCACCATTCAATCATTATCAGTTTCACCTATGCATCATTCGTTTTCTTCTTATCCTTGATGACCGTAAATATTGACATTTGTCCATTATAAAGGTTTCTGGGTGGACGTTTCACCCACCGTCCGTTAGTCCACTCCTCTACAATGCGATTCATTACGATAACCATATTTGCAGTCACCAGCAGCCTGGTTGCTCTGGCCATTGCGAAACCTATACCAAACTTGGAGGCGGGTGGCATCGCCATACCGCTCACCAGACACACTTCCTCTCCGAACTTCAACGAAAACATTGATCTAGATGCAATGTCATCTCATGCTATATCAGTCAGGGAGTACGTGCAATGAGCCGTTATATCTCGTCCGCTCAGCCTTTTTTATATAGGAATATTCTTCGTGGCCTGGACAATTATGAGATGAACACGGAGACGATGCATCCTTTCTCTGTAAAACGGAGCGAGTCCGGACTTGGAAGGCGGGGCCGCATCCTCCCGCTGACTTATCAACCTAGTGGTTGGATAGCTGAGATTTCGATTGGCACTCCTCCCAAGACCTTCAACGGTACGTTCTCCTTGTATCATTCTGATATATATTTACCATGATCTACATCACAGTCGAAATATGCACTTCTTCAGCGTAGGTGCTTTCTTTCAGTTCATACAGCTGTTGTTCAAGTCAACGCAGTGATATGTGGGTGCTGCAGACCGGCTGCCCTGGGATTTCAGGACATCGCAACTTCTGGGATCCTCGTTTATCTAAGTCTGCTAAGAACCAGCGCAAGTCATTTGAGCTCCATTATGCAGATGGAGCCATCATCCAAGGTGATGTATATACTGATAACATAACCATCGCTAGATTCACTGTATGTTTTGTATCGCTTATGACCATGACCATTGAACGTTGAACTCTGACGCCAGGCTAGGCAGACCCTCAAACCTTTGGTTCCGCAACACAGATCAAATCCGATCGGATACAGAGCAATGCATATACCGCAGACGGTTAACTGGGATTGGCCTTCCGATCCATCTCGGAGATTGGTGTTGATCCGCTGTTTGCATCGCTTGTCAGCCAAGTGAGCTTAATCAATCCGACATTCAGGTTCTCATTGAAACCCACTTCTTCTGGGGCCGAGATGTACGTCGGTGGAGCAAACAGTGAGCAGTACAGTGGTAACATCGCTTATACACGCCTAACGGGGAATCCTGTGAGTTAAAATGGTAGATGGGAGGGGATGTTGCTCACATTTGCATTCATGTAGCCGGGGTTCTGGCAGGTGTCCATAGCATCGGGGATCGGACACGGGTTTCGGAGTTGTACAGACAGCTTGGCGGTACCCTCGTAGAACATGCAGGCTTTGGTTTCTATTACCGTGAGTTCTGATTGCGTTTGGTACCTTTTCTTTCCATCGACAGCCTGTAGTGTCGTGCGGCTCTTTCCCGACTGTGAGCTTCACCTTTGGTGGCAAGACGTTTCAAATCCCTCCCGGAGCTCTCAGACTTCGTCCAATTGCGGAAGGTTCTTCGAAATGTTTCAGCGTCATTGTTGCCGACCTGTCGCCTAGCGCAAGGTAGGACTTCGTATCTTGACGTTCCCTGAGCTCCCTCTGGCGGCGCTCGATGTATTCGTTCTGACTATATTTCTAGAATTTTGGATCATCGGGACCCCTTTCCTGCAGAGCGTATACACCGTGTTCGAATACACAAGCCATTGTCATTGCGAACGCCCCTCCCCAAGTCGAACCTAGGGCGCCGCGTGGCTTCCGCAGCGACAATGCGGGACTCGAAGACAGCACTGTTGTTCACGCCGTTCGGGGTAATGGGCCTCCTCAGACGGGCACCGCATAAACATATTATAGTGCCGCGCCCGTCTTGCAATAGGGGAATTCGGGCAGTGGGAGGATCCAACAAATCGGGTCCTCCTGCAACTCATAGTGTTCAACTGTCGGTAGCGATTGAAAATGTGTTGTTTTTTTGGACATCTTAACCTTCACGTTCAGAGAAACACATTGGTGTGCGTCAGATGCTGTTCGGGACACTTTGGAGAGAGACAGAAACACTGGTCCTTGGGTTGTTGGCTAGATGAGGATGATGATCGATGTTAGTGGACTCGCCCATCGAAGGTTTGAGTGTGTACAAATTTACGTCAGATTAACAAGTTCCGTTTTGTACCGCGTCCGACTTGTTCCCCGGCTCAGATGACACAGCCCGGCACACAAGGACTACGCTTGGGACCCCTCTTGATTCTAACACTGCGAAAGACCTGAATCGCGAATTCAAGATCGACTTTGAAAACGGACATAAAGCCTTGAAACACATGGCGACAACAACAACCGTCGTCGTCGCCCTGTCTGCCACCCTCGCCATCCCCGTCCCGCGACAACGACAACGACGTCGATGACGGGCCCTGTAGTCGCCGCTGCACGCTGCTCTCGTGATTGCCCTCGCCCTCGCCCTCCCGCGTCTCCCCCTCGTCCCTCCCCATCCTCATCCCAAGACGCCGACACGACGGTGACACGACGACGACATGTGTCATCACCCTTATCATCCCCGTCCCACGCTGACACGACGGCGAGCGGCCCTCGCCCTGTCAGCCCTTGCCCTCGCCATTAACAACCATTGCCGTCCCGTATACATTAGCGTTATGGAGCATCAAGTCCCCTTTTTTGCACTCGGAGCGTGTATACCATGTTCTATTACGCGACTGGTCCTCAAGCGGTACCGCGGGTCGGGTTTGCGAAGCTTGCCTGATTGGTGTGGACGTGAGTGAGGTGAGTGCACCTTTATTTCCGTGATGAGCTCAAATATCTTGATCGATGTTCATTCTGTTCTGCTCTGTAGGTTTGTGGTGATGGTAGTCGTTCTTCTGACTATTGTTCGATTACATACCCGTCAGCGAGGGGCTCCACGTTCCTAGCCAAGATTACATCGTTCATCGGTGCAAAGTACTCAATGCGCCGTAGCTTTATGGGAAAGGAGAACAAGCCAATGCTCATCATACATTTCCGCACTCAGCAGTGGCCCATTTTGCGTGCGGTCGCTGTGAGCTTGGTGATGCAGAACTGGTATTCCATGACAGCCGGCCAGATCACGAACAAGTCCCTTCATCCCAGTGTCCGCTATGGTCTGGCCGTTATAGTGAAGGCGACAGTTTGCCCAACGCTGCGTGACCGAGGTTGCGGAGCGATGTGGTGCACAGGGCACCTTTGAAAACAACCTCATGATCCGGTTCGAGGTCAGTGAAATACATTCATTCGAGTCGATGCATAAAGCTCATGCGATCGTGTTCTCCAGAATGACATGAAGGGCATTGTCATTGCCGAGGGAGACATCCTCACGCTATGCATTCGGTTGTTCTCCGAGCTATTACTACAGAGGTACAGCATCCCTCTCCCAGACACATCCGAATCCATCGTTGCTCGACATGCTACGTCTGTGTTGGAGGAGAACATCGCGCTGCCACAGCAGCTTCCCGGCGGTCATCGCAGCGAAGCTTTCAGCACAATCCTTCCTCAGGCCGAATCCACCATCGAAGCCATCGGTCATGCTCTGGCTTACGCTGCCGCAGTTAAGCGGGGTCTACCCAAGCCGATCGTCGATTTGTACGAATGCGCCGTGATTGGTTCTGACTCGGCGTGGTATTCTGAGGTGGGCGGCATGTCGCGCTACGAACAGCGGGTGCGCTTGGACGAGGCGATCACGCAGGCTATGCCACACCTTCAAGAATACCTGAACGATCTCAAAATAGAACCCTATGTCTCGGCGCCCATCGTTTCAGATGCGGCTTGGAAGCAGTACTAGTATGACAGTCTGCCTGTGTTCAAGGAGAGCTCAGATCCAGTTCCTGATCGGATCCAGAACACGTAAGTTTCTTCCTATCGCTGCTGATCACCATTGACGGTTGTATGTATTCAGTCCGGTTTCCTTGATTTCCTATGCGCTTCAATCGGCGGCACGCATATTTGGGATATCGATTGTATGACACTGCACTGAAGGGAAGAGAAAGGCGCGATACCGGCAATCTAGGAAGGCAGTATACTAGTACGCAGTATCATTCAATTCAAGGTTGTGTCCTTTACCTATACTTATACATTGATAAAAATCTCGAGAGAATTACACGACATCGACGTTAACTTCTCAAGCAAGCACTTTGCGTAAGATGCCAACTATCAGCTCAACTTCCTCTACTGTATTGTAGTGTACCAACGAGATCCGTACCACACCATCAAGGAGATCGAGTGTAGGTGTCGCGTTCTTGATCAGACTGTATGCGTCAAAGTGGCCATAGCGGATGCTGATCTGTGCGGCAGGGGCGGGTTAGGAACCAGACATTAATCGGCGGAGAACCCGACGTACATTTCCCTCCTTGTCAAACACGGCCACGACGTCCTTGCTCTTACTCGCACGTTGCCCAATGACCACGAACGAAATTGTTGGCACTCTCGTCAGATCGATAGCGCTCGTCCCGACGAGGCGAACACCTCTGTCGTATTGCTTTTTGTCTGTGAGGAAGGATAGCAAAGCTCTTACGAGGGTTTGCTCGTGTTCCGCAATCGCAGCAAAGGACGCTTCAAGATTGTTTTCTGGGGCGAGCGATAGGAGATATGGAACCACACCGCTGGAGCCATGGACGAGCTCATGACCAAGGCCGCCGACCTGGATCTTCTGCGCGCTGCTGTCAACCGCGAGGAAGTGATGGGAAATCGACTTGAGCGACGACTCGAGTGCAGAGGTGCGAACATAAAACGCGGCGTTGTGCGCACCATACAGTTGTTGTAAACTGCGTTAGTTTCATCTCGGGCATTTGCGTCAACAAGGGTTCCTTGTACACGGAAAAGGCGCAATAGTCAACAGGATCCCATTTCTGGACGTCAATTCGTCTATGCGGAGCGTAGGCCACACAGTCGACGCAGATCTCGACTTTGGGTGCCCCGACTTCCTTCGCTTGCTGCCTGACCGCCCTGACCGTGTCTTGGATTGGATAAATTGTGCTCAAAATGTTTGAACAACCCGTGATGGCGACGATACGTGTCTTTGGCGAGACGAGGGAAAGCAAATCCTCCGTTTTGTAGGTGAGAGAGTAGGGATTGCCCTCTTCGACTGCGACAGTATGCCAATATTTCACCACCGCACCGCGACGCTCAGCCAGTTTCTTCCATGGACCATTGTTTGCTGCCGGTCGACTGTCACCAATATTATGGTTCATCAAAAAACAATATCGTCACCCTCATGTTCTCCCGTGATTATGATCTCGTCCCCAGGCTGAACATCACCGCCCAGTGCTCTCGCAATGTTTTCGAATTAGTAGCACTGGGTCCGTAGCTAACTTCTTTGACAGAAGCGGCATTGAACAAAAGAGCTGCGGCGACGGATCCATCGTTGACGCGTTTGGTGGTTTGCGCGCCGAGCTGTACGTTCGTGTTGCTCAGATAATCGACGATTCTGTCGATCACTTGCTGGGCTGTCTGTGAGCCCCCCGCGTTGTCGGCATAAAGTTAGTCGTTGCGTAGGGATGGGAAGGAGGCGCGAGCTTTGGCAACGTCGAGACTGGGCATGATTCGTGGTTATCTCTGGGGAGGAACTCGGATACGGTACGAGTCCCAAGACACTATGTATTTCGGATCATTTGACAGGTATCTATCGAAAAATATCTGCCACGGGGTGTCCGAACTTGTTATCAGTATGGATTTTAAGGAATCACAAACGTATTTAGCCTGGATGTCCCATGTGCATGTATAGGTGACCGCCTAGTAGCCGCATTAGAGTCCATCAGAAGGTGCGTTTTGTTCCCACGGGTTCAACCAAGTTACTTACCTTACTAGAAGAACGGCCGCACTTCGTCGGCAATTACCTTGTTTATCCTAGCGCCCGAAATACAAGTGATCCGGCGCCCTACGAGCTTCACTAGCTTCACTCCTGTTACCGTTTGGAAACATACCGTTCAACGGGTTCCATCTCCGCGACTGCCTCTCAACAGCTCCGTTGTTACTTCGTGACCAAGTGCCATCTCCCTACTCAGCCTCCCCCATCGTCCCGTACTTGATGGACGAACCGATATCCGAACCGATCCGGTATTCCTCGAAAAGGCTACCGAAAACACGCTCGAGATCTACCAGAAGATAATGTGGGAGGTCGAAAGCCGTTATGGTCCTGTCACGGAAGTCTTCGAGCTCGAGGGTAGTCGCGAGAGGCGTCTCGTGATCGGCTACAAGATGGGTGGAACCTCGCATTTCTTTAGGTACGCTTTCGTTCCCAATACTGCATCTGTCCTCACAGATATGCCTTACAGCGCGCTTTCCAATCTTTACCATTACTACCAACTATACTCAGCTCGTAAGTAAGTCGAACAATTCTCCAACGGCGTCACGATTATATCCTTGTATCTCAATCCGATGCCTAATTCAACTGCTGCTCCGATCGAGGGCTCAATCTTCCAAGTCATGAAGGAGGCTTCCCTGTTGTATTGCCTTCCCGACAACCCATTCTTTCTCAATCCCGCAAACTCGAACCGTGCTGTCCAGGAAGCGACGTACGATTGTGAGTATCTATTTCATCGGGTTCGCTTTGTGCAACTCTAACTACCGTATCATCAGACTGTGATTGTGTCTTTGCGCAACACTTTTGCAATCGTCTCGGGCCTGCGTATCTCCATTTGAGGAACATCCTGGATGAGTCCAACGCCCTCCATATGGAGGTCCTTAACGGTATCAAGAGGCGTTTCAGAGAGGAGACATTTACGCGAGAGAACATCGCCCAGGTTATCCATGCCCACTCGGAGCTTGTAAGTATGATTGAAAGTAATCGTGACAACCGTTCTCAAATTATCCTAGATACATCTGCTCTGTCAACTTTGCCATGGTTCACTACCCTGCCGTTGATGATGAATCACTCAAGTGTGTCTATGGTCATAGTCCTCGACCGACTTTCTGATGAAGCATTTCAGGCCTAGCCTCACGAGTTTTCCCGCTGCACGTTCAGCATGGGTCCCATCAGACAGGCTGTCTATCTCTGCCTGATGTGTGCCACTCCACGCGGAATATGTTCCTCATGCTCCATAGCTTGCCACACCGACCACGAACAAGTCGAGCTCTTCCCGAAACACGACCTTCGCTGTGACTGCCCGACGACCGCCATTCCGCACCCGTGCACCCTGAATCAGAACACCTAGGACGAAAATAGCTCGAATCAATACGGACAAAATTTCCAGAGCCTCTTCTGTCGGTGTGCAAGACCGTATGATCCCAAAAATGAGTCAGAGACGATGATTCAGTGCTTGGCGTGCGAGGTCGGCCTCCTCTTCACATTCCCGACAGCCGTTTAACCCTTCCTACACAGGACTGGTTTCATGAATTGTGTCTCAACTTACGCGAAAAACCGCTCCTGCGTGAGCCCTCTCCTGACTGCCCTGTTCTAGACGAAACGGCTCTGCACGAGGATGACTGTTCGGACGCGTCCTCTGATTTACCCCCTCCCCTGATATCCGCCGATGACTACGAGTCTTTCGTGTGTGCCGCATGCGTGAGTAAAGCTCCGATCCTCCGTCGATACGCCGGAACCAAGGGCGCCATCATGGTAGTACGCGTCGGGGAAGGGGGATCTTGGACGAAACTCGATGGGGATCTTCCAGGACAGAATCAGGGCTGTTCCAACGAACCCCCACTAGACATCGCAGATCCCAAAACCGTCGCCATAAAACCGTTGGTCGCGTTCGCGTTCTGTCCCTCAGGGTGACGAACCTGAACCAAAGAGGGCAAGAACATCTGCGTCGTTGCGCACCGTATGTTTCTCCGTCAACGTTCGTTTTCTGAATGTATCTCGGTGGCGGAAGTCATGAAGTGGACTTGACACTGCGATGCGCAGTGGGATGAGACAGGGAATGTCACCTGGTCCTCATGATGCGCCCGCAGAAGCCGAGAGGGGCATCGCGCTCGCACCGAGCGCTCAGAATCTTTGTCCTTAACCGTCATCCGAGTGACATAGAATTCGGACTCTGAGATCAAGACAAGCGACGACCATTGTGGCGGTCCCCCCGCGTGTGGGTCCAGGCGTGCCCGAAGGGCTTGTGAATCACTTATTATTATACATATTCAAGTTGCAATTGGTAGTAACTTGGTCTTTTCGGTACGAAAGCTTAAGAGTCTCAGTATGCAATAGTGATTTAGGAATGTTGGGATTGGACGAAAAAGGAAAACGCTTCGGGCAACCAGTTGTGGGAAAATTTGATCTATCATGATGTCTCCAACCGCTCCACTTCCTGCGTCCACGATTCCCTCAAAGCTCAAGGTCCGTCTTGACGAGCGCGTTGCAGGCGACTTCGACATCAACGGGTACGGAAACATGCTCAACGGACAATCTGTGTGAGGTGTGTAAGAAGGGGAGGACGAGGAGAACAGCATTCGGGGAGTAGGTCAGTCGAGTCAGGCATTTCCTGTTTCTTTTTGCTACGTGTATACGCGACCTGACACGTCTGTGCTCACGCGATGACAATCCTGTGATTGTCTAACCTCGTCTGTGGGGTGTACCGCAACGAAACAGAGGGACACGACACGTCGAGCGCAGTGCTCACGAAGAACATAGTAGGCGACGACACGACGAGGTGTGGAGGGGGTGTGCGTACGTGCTCGTCGCAGCGAGAGAAACGGTGAGGATGAGGGCCTCCGGGCGGGAGGGGGTCCAACCAGGCCTATCCTTGGCTCGGAACGTTTACAGAGACTGTGCTGCGGAGTCTCGAACAGGATTTCGAAGATCTCGAATCGCCTCCATCCCCACACTGTTGGGAGGGGATCGCAGTGACGGGCAACGGCGCACACGACGAGGGCACCATCGAACTCGGTCTCCGGCGTGTCCTAGGCACGTTCTATTGATTGCTTTATCTCCACCGTATATTGATCGTTTAAATCGGCAGTCGTTCCTAGCTGATTGTGGCTCAGCGATGCATACAATACCCAAGAGCCCAGGCTAGCATTGCTTCACCCATCAACTGTGGTGAACCAGTTGTCGCTGAGCCAAAGTCTCACAGAACGAGCGCACCCAGTGCCGCCTATGATTCCGCCCAGCGGTACCCGGCGCCAAAGTACATCGAAGGGTCACGCATCGAGTTACTTGCTCGCCTAACCTCATGGGCAGACGAACCGGACCAGGAACCTATCCGTTGGCTGAACGGCTGACCTGGATCGGGCAAGTCGGCAGTGTCACAGACGATAGCAGACATGTACGCCAGTGAGAAGTGGCTAGCTGCCAGCTTCTTCTTTTCACGCAGAGATTTCGAGCGGCGCACCATGCAACACGTAGTTCCAACGCTGACCACGCAACTTCTCGCCTTCCTGGTCTCCCACCATAGACAAAATCAAAGACCACCTCAACCGTTGGCCCACCCTGGACGCTAAACGCCTCATTGTCCAAATGGTAGTGGGAGGGATGACACAATCCCTCACCAAGGCACAGGGATCGCTAGCAAATTTGAGAAGTGCCTTACTCGCTCTCTTTCGTCCTTGACATGCTTGCGGATGTTAGTCAAAGGACGAGACCAAGACGACCGCGAACTTTGGCGTATCCCCTGGTACACTTAACTTGCAAAAACGGTTCGTTAACCACCTTTCGCTGCGCGACTCTATTCCTGCGTACGGGCAGGTTGCAGATATGACTTTTTGTTGTCGAAAGTGGGCCACGTAGTAAAAGTGTATCCTGTCTTTTGCAACACACGTATGCTCACTCCGGGTCATTCTTCCGTTTGTTCGATTTAACATTTGTTCGATTGTCGACTGACATCTATATTGATAGGAATGATACATTCCCGAACTCGTTGCCACGGGGAGCGGCCACTAGGGTTTTATCCTTTTCCAGGTATCCAAAAAAACTATTTTTACCGCTCGCCTACTTTTGTCGCTAACCATTCTTGGTATCTAGCGCGACCTGCCTGTTCGTACTAAACGCAAATTACACGTTTTGGGTGGTGCACGTGGGATCTGGCCTGTCCCTTTCCAGCAGTCATGCGACAAACCAGCGGCGGATTACTTGCTGGGGAGAGCGATACGATCGTTCTTAGTACGGACGCTAATACATCCCCTGGTGTATCTCGCGTGCGTGTCTTTTTCGATCCTCGAGAAGAGATAGGATGGGGTGAGCTAACGTAGAAATCGGAATGCTCTTAGATTGCAACGAGGGCTGCAAAGAATCCAAACGCGTATACCGGGAACTACCGTCGGTGCCGGTCCGTACTCCCAGCGCACGGCCATTCTGCACGCGATGACGAATGCTATACGCGTCCTCGAACCAGGTGTGTTTTCCCGATGTGTCCATGGTATTTGACTCGTGATGGGTAGACGAATGTTATCAGTAGATATTCGAGCTCGGACGACGGCACAAGATCATGAACACCGACAAGATCATGAACACCGACAAGATGCGTACAACGTACGGCAAGTTGATCTATCTCTTACAGGTGAGCCTGGGTTTCCTCGATCGAATCGTTGATATGGAAGTGGTTCAGGACAGCCAATTGCCAGAGACGAAGGACACGCTCACCTTTACTACATGAAAATCTATCCAAACGGTATACACCACGGTGATGATCCCGTACAACGTGTTCTTTGCCAAGCACCCACCAGCGTCTTCGGTAATTTACTCGTCTTGTAACTTTCCTCTGCCAGGCCTGGCGTAGTTGTAGATTTCATCTGATGATGTATATCCAACTGGTGGTGGCATTGTATGTCTACGCCATCTCGTGCACCTCACTACTGATCTTCTCCAGGTATCTGTGGCATGCCGACGGTGTTCTCCGTAGCCCTTAATTCTGGTTTTCGATCGAGTACACCATGCATTGGCTTTCCTCGTAACACCCTCCGTTTATCTCAATGTGCGATTTCTCCTTGTAACTCTCATTCATTAGCTTACTATTTTCCTGGTTGTCGGTTGCTCCCCGGGTTCCAGTTTGCGATTGATTGCTCGTGATTTTACTTTACATTTGTATTGTATTTCGTAGCGGCGCGGGCCCGCGCGGCGAGTCCCCGACTCCTTTTTGTTGGTGCTGTTTTTTTGTCCTTGCGCATGATGATCATTTAAAATCTGCTCTATTGTTGTAGTCGCCCGACAAAACTTGAACTGTTCTTATTATTGGTCACGTCAAGGACGAAATATTAGACTCGGCAGTACATACTGGACAGATTGTTTGTACCAGGGTTGTACTTGTCACAGCGACGGACTGCTGCCCCATCCCCGTCCCCGTTCGTTTTGAGCATACAGCCAAGTCCCGATACTGTACATACAACAACAATTCCGTCCACAAATGCCAGAGTTCCTCATCATCCGCATCGTCGCTGAGCACGACGTCGACGCTTTCTCGAAACTACGTTCTCTGTGCGACGAGATCACCAGGGATCCCGGTCAAATTCCAATGCACCCTACTCATCCGAGTCGCCGAGTGGGATGAGCTCGTGCACGCCATCAACCCATCGAAGTCTGTCACATGTTCACCGTTGACTCCGTCAATCTCAACTTCATCGCTGAGAATGACACCAGACGGA